>JAXIVJ010009521.1:0-5000 GCA_036785665.1 Chirona hameri | reverse complement strand
AAGACGTCATCGAATCATAAAAATAGGCGGTTAGTTAATTATAGAGTTCAGTGGGCTAGTGGGCCGTGGGGCTAAAGTGGCGCGTACGTCAAAGACGCCATCATAGATGAGCCCCCTTAACTCTATAATATGCTGACATAGGGACATTGGTGAGATTATACAATTATATTTATAATATGTCATTATAATAGCAAATTTCAAGTTCCAAAACATTAATACTTGACCGTTTCGCTTTTTAAGCGAATAGACATTTATTTAAATTTTGCATTATTATTTTTATAAAGCATGATGTGAAATAAATTGCGCCGCAGATGAGGACAGTGATTATTTGGGCCAAAAGCTTGCAAATGTTTGTTAATGATTTAGTTTTGGATATGCTATAGCCCCTAGGATTTAGGGAAAAAGTGGGTACGTTTTGAGGATTTTTCGTGTGAGAAAAAAGGTCTGTTCTCGTGGCTGTACTGTGTGGTTTATGACCAAAGTTATGAGTTAGGTACCTTATCTTAGTACTTAGGAAGTATTGCGCCAGAAAACCCTGTAACCCTACCAGTACCAAGGTAGCTAGTTAGGCTAGGGCTGACTTGAACAGTGGCTTTGTGGCCAATGGACACAAAGCTTCGCTTTCTTCACACAGAGATAAATCACCAGGCCACAGCCAGAGGTGAGGAATTGTAAAAATGCCAGGGGGTGCTTTTCACCGGCGGCTCTCAAATCCAAGTTGTAGCGACGAGGGACGGAGAGGTGGCGGCCGTTATGGCCGCTTAAACGCGACGGACCGTAAAATAAAAGGAAGCAACGGGCACGAAAATGGAACCAAACATCAGTGACAAGATGCATCGAAAACCAATATGGAGTTTCATGTCATGGTCGCTGGAAGCGAGTTTTGTTTGCACTACGGGCTGCCCCCCCCCCCCCCAAAAAAAAAACCCGCTTCGAGTCACATCAAGAATCGTAATGTATGTTAACTTGTAAACGATGGGAAGAGAACAAAAAGTCACGGTCGCGAACATGTAACCTTCAAGTGACATAATATCGCACCGAAATGAGACTAAGTCGTCAATGCTGACCTGACCGTCGTGAACTTTTTTTTCCTTTTTTTCATTTTATGTTATTCAATGTATCTCGATATTTCGAACAACCACATACAAGCACGCAACGCAGAAACAAGCCACGGTCTGGGCGGCAGCAGTCCTGGCAGCCTGTGCGCGCGCGGCCTCGGATATCACAGCTGGCGACAGGCGGACATGCCGCAGCGAGAGGTGTGCACTGGCGAATCCAGGGGGGGGGGGGGCGGCAGGGGCAAAAGCTCCCCCCCCCCAAGCTCGACAGGGGCGGCAATATAAATTATCCCCCTAAAAAAAAATCGGCTGAAACTGGCGATGAAAATGGGTACTGCCTGCGAAAAAAACTTGTTGGCGAAAGAAATAAATGTTGTTTTTGCCTCGTTCGGTGTTTTGCTCTAATTTGGTAGCATTTTCGGTAACAGTAGGGTTAGGGAAAGTGGCGCGTCTGACGCTATTTTGAGTGATTCACAACCAACGTAAGTTATTAATTGTACACGCAGCGTCGCAGCCTTTGGTCTCCTGCTGCCTGCTGGGTGGCAGAGGAGCGTGAGGGAATGAATTTACTTACAGAAGTACCTATGTTGTGTGGAATACGTCTACTAGTATTAAGTAGGGTAATTAGGTTCAGTTAATCACACCTAATGGTCTTCTTTTTGTAGCTGTTGTATTCCACGACAAATCGACGAAAACAAAATGCAAAATGGCACACCGTTATGTCACCGATTATGGCCAAAATTGTGTATATGGGGTAGCCTGGGGCGCTGTAACCCTATTTGTAACTAGGGGGGGGGGGGGCGGATTACCGCCCCCCCCCCACCCCCCACCCCCTCATGTTTTTCGATCAGATATCTCCAGAACGGCTGGGAGCAGGCTCATGAAATTTGGGACTTTTCATAGAATTGAACTCCGCATTTGGAGTCAAAATTTTGAGTTCTTAACCTGAACAGAGGGCGGTTCCAGGGCACAGTTTTGGGTAGGTTCGGAGGCGACATTTGGCGATAATACGGAAATGCGATCTTCACGGTTTCTTCCTAACTGCATCAAGTATGAAGGAGTTACATCGGCTTACGGTGATTGAAACAAGTGCAAATTAGTTGATGTTAATGAAATATCATAAAAAATTGCATGGCAGAGGCGGTTTCAGGGGCTTGAAAAGGGGGGGGGGGGGGTTTTCCAGGAAGTGTCCAATGCTGGCGGGAAGCCAATAGAGCAATGTAAAGGGGCATTTAATGCTATCAAGATGTAAAATATAGCTTCTGCTTCCATTATTTGCATAATTTATTTACATATAGAGTTTCAGGGGCGTGTTCAGGAACATGAAAAGGGGGGTGACTGGCATGGTGATGACGATATGCCAGCGATAACGGCGCAATATACGTTCAGCTTATAATAATTATGCACATATGAGAACCAGATAAGGGAATAAAGCCATTTTTTGCAGAGGCGCGCTCAGGAATGGAAGAAATGGGTCATATTATTGCAAGGAAGCTAAGAGGCATGGGCGTACAATGACATAACATACTGCAGTGTTTAGATGAAACACGCACCACAGGCTACTCTACGAACGATTATAAGATAATAGGCGAGTCCAGTAGGGTAAAAATGGGGGTAGCAATGTTACTTGAAGTTGTAAGTGAAATAGTCACTGTTGACTAGTTAGTATCATAACACGGGGATAATATACTTATCAAAAGGTCTTGCGCCGCCCCAGTTTGTATCCTGGATACGCCTATGATGAAGTACAACATGCAGTAACATATTTATACGTGCTGGGTAGCAACTTGTCTGCGGTTAATATTTTTCCCAATTGTAACCCCCTTTTTCACTAACCTGGTACCGCCTATGGCAAAAATTATGATTTATAACTTGTTTTTTCTAATGTCTCAATCACCATACCATTTCATTTATAAAAAAACATCAACAAATTGTTTTATTACGCATATACTTCACCCCTATATTGAGTGACCTGCACACGCCTATGATTTTTGAATTTTCACAACGTCACCATCATATATCAATGTCTCAATTCAATCTCTATCGATTCCTATTAGTTGTGTTCAAATCAGTCGATAAACATGAAAGCTATGTTGGATCAAAAATACCACTAAAATTTGTAGTTTTTGACCCCCTGTTGCCTTCCTATCCCAAATTTATATTTTTATTATTATTTATAAATGTAGATCGTGTATGAGGGGAACCAAACACCGTTTAAGTTTTGAAAATCGGACGGGGTAGATCTCGAGATCTCCGGGGGGGAGAGGAATCCGCCCCCCCTGTTACAAATAGGGGTAGCCAGGAGCCTGTTACAATAGGGTTTTAAGTGAGTTGTGAAAGTTGTATTGCAATGCAAGCAGTGGCTCAGGAGATATCGCCTAGGACCATTTTTAATAAGGTCACGGTGCAGGTCAATCTTTGTCGGCCCATATGGCGGGGGAATTTATGAAGTAATATAGATGTATTATGTCATTATAATGGCAAGGAGCTGTTTTATAACATGGTGATGTTTTATTTTTTATTTTCGAAAATTTCACAATTTAGTACGTCTTTCCAAATTGTACAACTTTTTGGATACCTTTTCTCAAACGTGTTTCTATTTTTTTTTGGACTATGCTATTCTTACGTGTAAGGACGTGATTAAGTGAGAGAAGAAAAAAATGAAATTGAGGAATATTTGCTTCCAAATATCACAAATTTTGTAATTTTAACTTGCTATTTTATATATAAAAAATATGTTATTCCCTACTAACTTTTGACTGAATAAAACTAGATTGGTACGATAGACGTCATTTTGCTGTTCTCATCAAGACGAATTGACATGCTCTGCAGCATGGACCTCTGTCTGACATTTTGTGACACCTTGACTTTAAATTTCAAAGTTAGTAATTTGTTTTGAAATTTTGAATCTTTTTTAATACCCAAGCCAAATGTATTTCCTATTTTGATTGTATTATTGTTAAGTGTAAAGAAGTGTCGTTCAAACAGAAAAAAATGATGGTTATTGGTCTTCAAATATGCTAAATTTTTGTAATTTCTTGTGTTCTTTTCGTGAAAGATATTAGGTATTTCTCCAATAACTTTTGACTGAATAAAGATAAAAAGGTAAAATGGACACCATTTTGTTATTTTCGTTAAGACGCGTTGAATGATATGCATTATGACCTCTTTCTAACATTTGGTGACCTTCACCTAAGGTCAATGTCAGGTCCAAGGTTAGGTTTCCAATTGTGGCCGGCATTTGTGGCGATGTTATATATCCTAAAACTTGTCTTGTTGCGAGGAATCCGATCTGTGCTTAAATAACGCCTGATTGTCAATGGCAACATTTATATTCATTTTAATTTGAATGTCGAATAGTAACTTCTATAACTTCCTTCTCGGTGTAAAGAAAGCCCGAAAATGTCCCAATTTGCTTTATAATCATCAACGATCGCGCAATTATTTTCTAATACCAATGTATTCCTATCTTCAAGACAAGTTCAATAGATATATAACATTGCACGTGTAGGTCAAATTTGGAAAAGGTGACTTTGCGCCGGTGACCTTGAGCACTAGAGTCGAAGGTCATCAAATGTCATGCAGAAGTCATGCTGCACATCTATCAACGTGTCTTGACGATGCCAACAAAATGACGTTTACCGGTGCCCATTCTAGACTTTATTCAGTCAAAAGGTATTTAGCGAAATAACTAATTTTATTTATGAAATAGCATGTAAAATGGAGATTTTAATTAAAATATTGATGGAGGCAAAATATCCTATCAATACGATGGTTTGCACTTAATTGACAACCGTCCTAGGTCACCTAGGTCATTACACGTAAATAATTAGCATAGCGAACAAAAATAACCCCAAGTCCGCAAAAGGAAAAAATGGGGTCGGGGAGGCACCTTTTAGGTTCATATGGAAGCCCCTGGGGCCCGGAAGGCCCCCCAGTGAA
>JAXIVJ010009520.1:0-50697 GCA_036785665.1 Chirona hameri | reverse complement strand
ATGTCTGTCTGTTCCGTCTACTATGTATGTCTGTCTGTTCCGTCTACTATTTATGTCTGTCTGTTCCGTCTACTATTTATGTCTGTCTGTTCCGTCTACTATATATGTCTGTCTGTTCCGTCTACTATTTATGTCTGTCTGTTCCGTCTACTATTTATGTCTGTCTGTTCCGTCTACTATTTATGTCTGTCTGTTCCGTCTACTATTTATGTCTGTCTGTTCCGTCTACTATTTATGTCTGTCTGTTCCGTCTACTATTTATGTCTGTCTGTTCCGTCTACTATTTATGTCTGTCTGTTCCGTCTACTATTTATGTCTGTCTGTTCCGTCTACTATTATGTCTGTCTGTTCCGTCTACTATTTGTGTCTGTCTGTTCCGTCTACTATGTATGTCTGTCTGTTCCGTCTACTATTTATGTCTGTCTGTTCCGTCTACTATGTATGTCTGTCTGTTCCGTCTACTATTTATGTCTGTCTGTTCCGTCTACTATGTATGTCTGTCTGTTCCGTCTACTATTTATGTCTGTCTGTTCCGTCTACTATTTATGTCTGTCTGTTCCGTCTACTATTTATGTCTGTCTGTTCCGTCTACTATGTATGTCTGTCTGTTCCGTCTACTATTTATGTCTGTCTGTTCCGTCTACTATTTATGTCTGTCTGTTCCGTCTACTATTTATGTCGGTCTGTTCCGTCTACTATTTATGTCTGTCTGTTCCGTCTACTATTTATGTCTGTCTGTTCCGTCTACTATTATGTCTGTCTGTTCCGTCTACTATTAATGTCTGTCTGTTCCGTCTACTATTTATGTCTGTCTGTTCCGTCTACTATTTATGTCTGTCTGTTCCGTCTACTATGTATGCCTGTCTGTTCCGTCTACTATTTATGCTGTCTGTTCCGTCTACTATTTATGCCTGTCTGTTCCGTCTACTATTTATGTCTGTCTGTTCCGTCTACTATTTATGCCTGTCTGTTCCGTCTACTATTTATGTCTGTCTGTTCCGTCTACTATTATGTCTGTCTGTTCCGTCTACTATTTATGTCTGTCTGTTCCGTCTACTATGTATGTCTGTCTGTTCCGTCTACTATTTATGTCTGTCTGTTCCGTCTACTATGTATGTCTGTCTGTTCCGTCTACTATTTATGTCGGTCTGTTCCGTCTACTATTTATGTCTGTCTGTTCCGTCTACTACATATGTCTGTCGGTTCCGTCTACTATTTATGTCTGTCTGTTCCGTCTACTACATATGTCTGTCTGTTCCGTCTAATATTTATGTCTGTCTGTTCCGTCTACTATTTATGCCTGTCTGTTCCGTCTACTATTTATGTCTGTCTGTTCCGTCTACTATTTATGCCTGTCTGTTCCGTCTACTATTTATGTCTGTCTGTTCCGTCTACTATTTATGCCTGTCTGTTCCGTCTACTATTTATGTCTGTCTGTTCCGTCTACTATTTATGCCTGTCTGTTCCGTCTACTATTTATGTCTGTCTGTTCCGTCTACTATTATGTCTGTCTGTTCCGTCTACTATTTATGTCTGTCTGTTCCGTCTACTATGTATGTCTGTCTGTTCCGTCTACTATTTATGTCTGTCTGTTCCGTCTACTATGTATGTCTGTCTGTTCCGTCTACTATTTATGTCGGTCTGTTCCGTCTAATATTTATGTCTGTCTGTTCCGTCTACTACATATGTCTGTCTGTTCCGTCTACTATTTATGTCTGTCTGTTCCGTCTACTACATATGTCTGTCTGTTCCGTCTAATATTTATGTCTGTCTGTTCCGTCTACTATTTATGCCTGTCTGTTCCGTCTACTATTTATGTCTGTCTGTTCCGTCTACTATTTATGCCTGTCTGTTCCGTCTACTATTTATGTCTGTCTGTTCCGTCTACTATTATGTCTGTCTGTTCCGTCTACTATTTATGTCTGTCTGTTCCGTCTACTATGTATGTCTGTCTGTTCCGTCTACTATTTATGTCTGTCTGTTCCGTCTACTATGTATGTCTGTCTGTTCCGTCTACTATTTATGTCGGTCTGTTCCGTCTACTATTTATGTCTGTCTGTTCCGTCTACTACATATGTCTGTCTGTTCCGTCTACTATTTATGTCTGTCTGTTCCGTCTACTACATATGTCTGTCTGTTCCGTCTACTCTTTATGTCTGTCTGTTCCGTCTTCTATTTATGTCTGTCTGTTCCGTCTAATATTTATGTCTGTCTGTTCCGTCTACTATTTATGTCTGTCTGTTCCGTCTACTACATATGTCTGTCTGTTCCGTCTACTATTTATGTCTGTCTGTTCCGTCTACTATTTATGTCTGTCTGTTCCGTCTACTATTTATGTCTGTCTGTTCCGTCTACTACATATGTCTGTCTGTTCCGTCTACTATTTATGTCTGTCTGTTCCGTCTTCTATTTATGTCTGTCTGTTCCGTCTAATATTTATGTCTGTCTATTCCGTCTACTGTTTATGTCTGTCTGTTCCGTCTACTATTTATGTCTGTCTGTTCCGTCTACTATTTATGCCTGTCTGTTCCGTCTACTATTTATGCCTGTCTGTTCCGTCTACTATTTATGTCTGTCTGTTCCGTCTACTATTATGTCTGTCTGTTCCGTCTACTATTTATGCCTGTCTGTTCCGTCTACTATTTATGTCTGTCTGTTCCGTCTACTATTTATGTCTGTCTGTTCCGTCTACTATTTATGTCTGTCTGTTCCGTCTACTATTTATGCCTGTCTGTTCCGTCTACTATTTGTGTCTGTCTGTTCCGTCTACTATTTATGTCTGTCTGTTCCGTCTACTATTTATGTCTGTCTGTTCCGTCTACTATTTATGTCTGTCTGTTCCGTCTACTATTTATGTCTGTCTGTTCCGTCTACTATTTATGTCGGTCTGTTCCGTCTACTATTTGTCTGTCTGTTCCGTCTACTATTTGTGTTCTGTCTGTTTCGTCTACTATTTATGCCTGTCTGTTCTGTCTACTATTTATGTCTGTCTGTTCCTTCTACTATTTATGTTCCGTCTGTCTGCTCAGTCAATGGGTAAGTATTCAAATGTTTCCTTTTCCGAGGATAAACAAAATAGCAGTCCAATTCCTTCTGGATCATGTTATCATAGGCCATTCTTGTTGACCTAGGTGCAATTTTTGTTCAGTGACCCCTACAGGGTCAGCCGAGGTCATCCGAGGTCCCCAACACTATTGTTGTCAGTAACTCTCGACATAATGAAGATAGATAAGTGAAACTGGCATCAATGTGTTTGAATCGTCGAGATACGTCTCCCAATATGCAACATGACCTACTTGAGTCACCACTTGACCTTGACCTGAGGTCAATTTTTTAAGTTCACCTAACCTGGTCAACACTAATATGAGTCGAAGCGCCTTGACGAGGCAAACACAGGCTTCATGACTGACGTCACACTGCAGGTGACTTCATATTTGGGCCGGCGGTGGTGTCATACTTTCTGAGGATGGTGACGTCATACTTCATATGATGGTGCCGTCATACGGGCAGTGACGTCATAGTTCAGAGGATGGTGATTGGTTGCTGTATGCCGGTAGGTAATCGTGTTACTGACCAGTGATCGTGACCATGTTAAAGCTAAGTCATACCTAACCAGAAGCTGTTTCCTGACTTGCAGAAAAATGGATATTGGATGGATACAGGGAATGTCCATTCCGTTTGTAATATAATTGCTATGTTTTCTTAAAATGATGTACTGTTATCGTATCAAGAAAACAAAATCAAGGAATGTACTGGTAAATATAGAGGTAAACATTCCAAGACACTCATGGCTATTGGTTCGGTTATACTTCCATCACCTCTCCGGTATTAGCAAACCAGTAAGGCGCCTTAATCGGCGAAGGACGAGCGAGCTCGTAGAAAGCCGATAGTTTCTGAATTACGGAACAGAGGTGTGCACGTGCGCACGTGCAGTGTGACACAGAGTTTGACTTACACGACATTGCCAGTACTGTGGTCTCAAACCACACTAAAAATTTCAGCTTAATCGGTCCAGCCGATTCTCAGCTACAGCAGGATAACGTTTTCTGACACCCCTGACGCGGCACGTGCCACGCGCCATGCTGACTCCTCACGTGAGACGAAACATGTCAATAACATAATTTATTGAATGGGGCTCTCAGATGGCGAAGACGGATTGTCAATCGGATGCGGGATTCCAAAGATCCTCAAAAGCGTTACGGTCGGGCCGGGCCGGGCCGGGTCGGCTCGGGTCGGGTCAGCCGCTTATACGTGATACAAATCCCGTTTTCAGTGAGGACTCGCGAGCGCTTCGCGCTCCCTTGTAATGAATATGACGGGCGACGCTTTAAAATACCAAATCCCGGTCCGATATTAGGAGAATATTACACATGTTTCTTGAACCTTTGACGCTTCTAGATAAATCTGCCGTGTGAGCACGGCTTAACGTTTCTTGGCAACCATCCAATTCGAGATGTGGGCAGAGTATCACCACGACCAGGCCATTACATATTTTATCACACTTCCAGTTTTGTTTTATAAGACGTGTTAAACACTTAAAAACACTTCAGAACCTGAGCTTACCAAAAGTTGCCACAATTCAGCGATGCGTTCCCTCCACATATTTGCTCCTATGTCGGATATTTGCTCCTATGTCGGATATTTGCTCCTATGTCGGATATTTGCTCCTATGTCGGATATTTGCTCCTATGTCCTCCTCCGTCCCATCCATCCACATTCCGTCCTCCTGTGTCCTTCTATGTCCTTATATGCCTCCGTCCTTGTCCTTCGGGGTACTTACGTCCTATTCACTTAATGCTGTGTCCAAAATCAGACCATAGTCGTGTAAGACTCGCACCGTATTGCTGCCAGCGCCGGAGCTACCTAAGGGCACCGTATTGCTGCCAGCGCCGGAGCTACCTAAGGGCACCGTATTGCTGCCAGCGCCGGAGCTACCTAAGGGCACCGTATTGCTGCCAGCGCCGGAGCTACCTAAGGGCACCGTATTGCTGCCAGCGCCGGAGCTACCTAAGGGCACCGTATTGCTGCCAAGCGCCGGAGCTACCTAAGGGCACCGTATTGCTGCCAAGCGCCGGAGCTACCTAAGGGCACCGTATTGCTGCCAGCGCCGGAGCTGCCTAAGGGCACCGTATTGCTGCCAGCGCCGGAGCTGCCTAAGGCTTGTTGGGGAGATGCGACAGGGCCTTTGAGGCGTTGTGATTACGAGCGAGCGCGATCCGTCCGTGGGCACCGTATTGCTGCCAGCGCCGGAGCTACCTAAGGGCACCGTATTGCTGCCAGCGCCGGAGCTGCCTAAGGGCACCGTATTGCTGCCAGCGCCGGAGCTACCTAAGGGCACCGTATTGCTGCCAGCGCCGGAGCTACCTAAGGGCACCGTATTGCTGCCAGCGCCGGAGCTGCCTAAGGGCACCGTATTGCTGCCAGCGCCTAAGGCTTGTTGGGGAGATGCGACAGGGCCTTATGAGGCGTTGTGATTACGAGCGAGCGCGATCCTTCAGTGCAGTTTATAGGACAAATCGGAATATCAGCGGCCCGGCCCGGCCCGGCCCGGCCTGGCCCGTGGCGACGCTTTTGAGAAGCTAATATCTTTGTAACCACACGTCAGATTGACACACGGGCTTCTTTTCTGAGCATCCCCATCTAACCTACCCTGTTTGAGACCAGTGCCGACTCATGTGGGTGACTACCACTGCGCGTGGCGCGTGCCGCGTGAGAGGTGTTGAAAAGTGTTTTATCGCAAAAACTCCGCAACGGCTGAGCCGATTGTGTTCAAATTTTGTTTGTGGTTAGGGACCTCTCAGCCGCCGCCTTTCCACAAGTCGGGGGTGGGATGGCTTTGCACGTGCGCACGTGCACACCCCTGTTATATCTCTCAGGAACGGCTGAACCGATTGTGTTAAAATTTTGTGTGTGGCATACCTCTCAGCCGCCTCTTTCCCACAAGTCAGGGGTGGGGTGTACGTGCGCATGTGCGCACCTTTTTTTGTATCTCAGAAACTACTTGCCCGATCGAGTTGAAATTCACCATACATTTCTTTCGCGCTCGCTCGTTCATCGCCAACTACGGCGCCTTACTGGTGACAATCATCGGATAATGTAGTACTTTCAAATCCACTTTCAATTTAAGTTTACCTTCTACATTACATTAATAACCGAAGGTTGTTTTTCTATATATGAAATAACACTATTCTTTGGAATGGTGTTTTTTTATAGAAAGACAACCTGAGCCGTCCAGTGGGGCTATGTTTTCCGTCCACCTGAGCCGTCCAGCAGGGCTATGCTTTCCGTCCAGCTGAGCCGTCCAGCAGGGCTATGTTTTCCGTCCACCTGAGCCGTCCAGCAGGGCTATGTTTTCCGTCCAGCTGAGCCGTCCAGCAGGGCTATGTTTTCCGTTGTGTGTCTGAGATCGGCTACAGCGTGTGTGAGATCGGTTGCTGAGTAGTTATATTGCAACCGGGAGCATAAAGTGTGTAGATTTGCAGAGCACCAAAGCTTTAGCCTGAACTCTTTATAAAGTGAAAATCATTAAAAAGGAGACTTATATCATATTTTGAGCCATTGGACATTCTTTAGTAGGCCCACGGAAGAAAATATTAATCTAAATATTAAATATTACTGAATAAATGATGGTTTTAATACAGGTTTTTCGTTAAATCCATCTAAATCCACTCAGTGCTCATGTTTTACACAGTTCCAGAAAACACGTATTGTCGGTCTGTTGGTGTATATTTGTGTGCTGGGCAGTTGTTGGCCCGTTGAAGGACGCTACCCGGCGTACACACCGTGACAAGGTAAGTGACATTTTATTTTTTCTTCCCAGCTAGCCGAAAGGCTATTGCCGGGGGAAAAGTTAACTGGCGATTTAGCCAGGCAAAATGTGTTAATGTTACTTTAAGCCGGCTAATGTTGTCCGGCACAGAAAGCAGAAGGCAGAAGCAAAGGTAAAGGCAAAGGTTATACGTTACGGCTCATGATCGTCCGGTGCTAATAGCGACAGGGAGGCCGAAACAGGGAACACATACATTCAACACAGAAGCAGGCATACACTTAAAAGTTCTAGGAACGATTCTAGTTAAAATGAAAATAAAATAATAAATACAAAATAATTAATCAATCAATGAATTAATCAATTGATAATCAATCAATCAATCAAAATAAACAAAAATAAATAAAAACAATTAGGCGGGGCGGGTGACAGCCCAGTTCGGATCTGGTCGGTGGTTGTGTGGGTGTTCGGAGTGTGCTAACACGTGACATAAACTGTACCAGCCACCGGTACCCGACACAAACCGCGTGGTGCGGCATCAATGACGTCATATGACTTTCCACCGCCCGGCTCCCTGGTTATTCCGTCTCTTGCCGGGACATTTCCAGACATAAGCCGGTACGGCGCGTCTGGACGCTCATTGCACCCTCATCACAGGCTCAGCTATATAAGCACTCTGTGGTCAATAGGCTTAGCTATATAAGCACTCTGTGGTCCACTGGCTCAGCTGTATAAGCATTCTGTGGTCCACAGGGTCAGTTATATAAGCATGCTGTGGTCCACAGACTCAGCTATATAAGCACTCTGTGATCAATAGGCTCAGCTATATAAGCACTCTGTGGTCCACAGGTTCAGCTATATAAACACTCTGTGGTCAATAGGCTCAGCTATATAAGCACTCTGTGGTTCACAGGCTCAGCTATATAAGCACTCTGTGGTCCACAGGTTCAGCTATATAAGCACTCTGTGGTCCACAGGCTCAGCTATATAAGCACTCTGTGGTCCACAGGCTCAGCTATATAAGCACTCTGCGGTCAATAGGCTCAGCTATATAAGCACTCTGTGGTCCACTGGCTCAGCTATATAAGCATTATGTGGTTCACAGGCTCAGCTATATAAACACTCTGTGGTCCACAGGCTCAGCTATATAAGCAATATGTGGTCCACATGCTCAGCTATATAAGCACTCTGTGGTCCACAGGCTCAGCTATATAATCACTGTGGTTCACAGGCTCAGCTATATAAGCACTCTGTGGTCCACAGGTTCAGCTATAAGCACTCTGTGGTTCACAGGTTCAGCTATATAAGCACTCTGTGGTCCACAGGGTCAGCAATATAAACACTATGTGGTCCACAGGCTCAGCTATATAAGCACTCTGTGGTCCACAGGCTCAGCTATATAAGCACTCTGTGGTCAATAGGCTCAGCTATATAAACACTCTGTGGTCCACAGGTTCAGCTATATACACACTCTGTGGTCAATAAGCTCAGCTATATAAGCACTCTGTGGTTCACAGGCTCAGCTATATAAGCACTCTGTGGTCCACAGGTTCAGCTATATAAGCACTCTTTGGTCCACAGGCTCAGCTATATAAGCACTCTGTGGTCCACAGGCTCAGCTATATAAGCACTCTGTGGTCAATAGGCTCAGCTATATAAGCACTCTGTGGTCCACTGGCTCAGCTATATAAGCACTCTGTGGTCCACAGGCTCAGCTATATAAGCACTCTGTGGTCCACAGGGTCAGCAATATAAACACTATGGGGTCCACAGGCTCAGCTATATAAGCACTCTGTGGTTCACAGGCTCAGCTATATAAGCACTCTGTGGTCCACAGTCTGTGGTTCACAGCGTCGGGTGGGGATGTAAGTGGATTTGGACTTAGTTTCGGTGGTCGCATGGTTTCTCTGCTTCGGGGATATGTTCTATCATATTCTCAGCTTGACATGCTTATCCGGGTCTTTATAATGTGATAGATTATATTACAGCATCGCTTTTCGCATTTAGTGTATGTTTATATGAGGCAACTTTCCTGACTGCGGTGGTACCCGAGTTGAGAGAAACACCCCACGGCACGTGCTGCTACGGTGCACTGCGCTGGCCAGAGCTCGCCTCTGGCGCGTGGGCACCATTCACCTGGACCCGACTACCCTGCGCGACGACGGTGTGCTGGCGGCCTTGGCCGCCGGATACCGCGCCCAACTGAGCCGCACTACGGCTACGCCTGAGAACACCCGGGCCGGAGGCAATCACGACGGCGGCGCTACGCCTGAGGCTACGCCTGAGGCTACGCCTGAGGCTACGCCTGAAAACACCCGGGCCGGAGGGAATCACGACGACGACGAGTTGAAAGTTTGTTGTTGGTTATATTTATACCATTGTATCCTATGGTATAAATTGGATCCTATGGTGTCCTATGGATTTGTTATGGTAATCCATTGAATTCAGTATTAATATTGTTAGCCTTTCAATCAATGCATATCGAATGCCAGTAAGGTAAAGTAAAGACCTTACCTTACTGGCATTCGATATTCATTGTCTGAAAGGCTAACGATGTACAATAAACTGCTTCCGTTAGTGTCGTAACAACATTCAGTAATTAGCTTTCTCCACTGATTCGGATAATCAGCACACTCGTAGCTGCCTAATGTAAGCGTTGGAATTATACTTTACAAATATAAGCTAATACAACGGCTGCACTGCTTCACCTCTAGCATGGTGTTTTGAACTGAGATAGCAGAATCAGGTCGAATAATGGGTTGTATTGAAATAATTGCCTCGCTTATGCAAGTAATTTCGACACAGAACCTAAATTAATATTCGGATTCGGGCCTACGAAACTTCGCCGGTATTATGACGTCATACCCGTTGATGTCAGATGTGCGTCATACGTAGATTCCGCCGCAAACCAGCCGGCAGCCATAGCCAGGGTAAGTTGAGCCGTAACCATTACACTGAAAACCTATGGAGACCATGTATGGTTCTTCGAGAGGTCTCCGAACCCACTTGCCATTCTCTGCAGAGAGCCACACGTTTCGAAACCATGCCGGGTTCTCCATGGTCTCAGAACGCGTTAACATTCTCAGCGGAGAAGGTACAGCTGAAACCATGCATGCTTCTCAGAAACCATGGGCGGGTCTCGAATAAATATCGCGGTGCTGGCCGGAATTGAACCGGGGACCCTGTACATGATAAGTGACCGCTCTACCGTTGAACTACCAAGGCTAGTACCATGGTAGGAAAAAAGACGGTACCAACCAAGGCAAATACTGGGTGAGGTTGATATTTGCTGACATTCCGTGTATAAATATTGTGATGATATGATGGTATGAATAATGAAAGTAATATTTACAAATCAAAACAATATAAACAATAAGAGTTATTTGGTATTTATTTAAATAAAACGCGGTTCCGTCGGTACGATTATCTGCACGGCTGTTTTCCCTTGCACGTAGGTACCTCAGCGTCGAACCAGGTGCGGACTGCAACTGCTCCATGTTCCGACTGCTCGATTTGCCAACAAGGACAGCCTCAAACGTGACTTGTTTCGTCGTGCAGCGCTGGCGCTTAACGAGTAAACTTGTAGGTATCCAGAGGCAGCCGACCCATTTCTTGCGACCTACAGCTTCAGAGCCTCTGTTAAACAATATGTGAGGGACAATCCCACTTGGGTAGGTTTCGATGGGACCCGCCCTGCGAAATGATGTTGCGATTTAACGCGGAGCGGCGTTGGCGGGGTCACAGCACGCTGGTTACAGTGGCGGGGTCACAGCACGCTGGTTACAGTGGCGGGGTCACAGCACGCTGGTTACAGTGGCGGGGTCACAGCACGCTGGTTACAGTGGCGGGGTCACAGCACGCTGGTTACAGTGGCGGGGTCACAGCACGCTGGTTACAGTGGCGGGGTCACAGCACGCTGGTTACAGTGGCGGGGTCACAGCACGCTGGTTACAGTGGCGGGGTCACAGCACGCTGGTTACAGTGGCGGGGTCACAGCACGCTGGTTACAGTGGCGGGGTCACAGCACGCTGGTTACAGTGGCGGGGTCACAGCACGCTGGTTACAGTGGCGGGGTCACAGCACGCTGGTTACAGTGGCGGGGTCTCAGCACGCTGGTTACAGTGGCGGGGTCACAGCACGCTGGTTAACCCAACAACGTGCACAGCACATTGGTTAACCCCCGGCCACGCCCGGACCTGCAGACAGCGGGGGACATGCTCATATATTCATGTATTAGAATATGTCGTGTGTATATGTGTGATTGAGCGTGTGTGGGGGAGGGGTGAATTGAATGGACGTATGTGTGTGTGGCTATATCGTACAGTTTGTAGTGTTTTACCTTATGACTTCACCTATTAGTGGGCTGTGCCTGTTGGTGATCATTCTGCATAAAAAATGCATGATTACACCACCACCTGCCATTGCTATGGTGGCGTCATCTTCATGGAATTAATTCAATTCCAGGAGACCATTTACTGTTTTCAGGAGACCATTCTCTGTCTCAACAGCTGACTGCAGCCGACTGCAAAAACATCCCGCGGGTTCGATCCTAGGTCGGGACAGACTTTTCTTATTCGTTGATTGCTTGATGGTTTCAGAGACTAATGGCGGTAAAATTTAATGTTGTTTTAGTCTCGAAGCGAGACCAAATGGTTTCCAAAGCGCGGAAAATGCCTAAAGTGATCGCCGGAGCCCATTGAGGCATCTCCATGGATACCTTTCTGTGAAAGTTTTCGAAACAGGTTTTGAGTGTAGTGTTCGCACTTCGCGTATATGGTGTATATGGTGTGGTGTTTCATAAAAATGTATCCCCTCAGAAATCTCGAGATAACTCCGGTAGTTTTGGTCGCAGGTCTTCAATCTTACCAGCATTGGAAAGCTGATGAAATGATACATCAATATGTGATAATCAACTCCATCGACGTTCTTTTCACTTAGCTTCACCGCCGCGAAAAAGATAGAAAATGCGACAAAAACATAACTCTTTCACATATCTGAGGTCACGCTGGAGCAGCAAACAGAAAGGTCCTAATCGCTGGATAAAACACCCTTGAGCAGCAAACAGTAATGCACATGAAACAACATGGCATGTCTGACAAAAACGAAGTTACGACACTCGGGGCACCACTCTGACCACGCCATGGCGGCGACCTCACATCACATGCTCGAAGTGTTGGCCGCCCGACTCCACACAAAGCTGCATACTGCGTCGCATGTTGGCCATGACCTTGCGGCACATGTCGGATGTGATGGTGGCCAGGATCTCCCCGATGCTCTCCTTCAGGTCATTCAGAGTGCGCGCGGTTGGACCTGGTGCACTCTTCCCTTGATGAACCCCTAGCGAGCGCTACATCGCAATGCTCCAGTTCTTCTTCCTGAAGATCCGAAACGGAACGGAATGTGGATGCAACAAGACGGTGCCACTGCACACACCGCTCATGTCAGCCTGGACACACTCAAGGCCAAGTTCGCTGACAGGTTCATCTCGCAGAAGACGGAATTTCCGTGTCCGGCCAGGTCATCCGACATGAGCCCCTTGCTTTGTTTTCCTTTGGGGGTTCATCAAGGGAAGAGTGTACGAGGTCCAACCACGCGCTCTGTTCAGTTCAGTTCAGTTCATTTATTCACGTTAAATCCGCTCATTTGCGGCTTTTCATTAACGCAATGTCAAAAGATACAAAAGGTTAAAAGCTAGCACACATCACAATCAACACGTCACGCATTCGTCGTCACAATGAATCGTCTAAACGACCGTGTTCATGTCTGGTTCTGCAGTAAATGCAGCCTGAGTGCTCCTTTGAAGGACGACTGTCCATCATAGGTTGTGCAAAACTCGTTATAGGCGTCAACACCGCTGTACACCAGCTGCCTTCTTCCCGCCTCGGTGCGTATTCGGGGTAGCCGCAGTCGTTGGGCATTCCGGGTGTCGTGGCCATGATCTGTCGCGTTCTCTAGTGTACATGCTATACTGGATGGCTGGCCTGTCTGTCTAATAGTTCGCACGTTACATATTCTATGGTACAGGACTAGGTTTGCCGCGCTCAGCCACTTCAAGTCTCTAAGGACATCGGTCACATGGCTTTGCTTTCGACGGCCGCTTATTACACGCGCACAGAAATTGAGCACTTTCTGCACCCGGCGTAGTTCAGTGGTACCACATGTACCATAAATAGTTATGCAGTATCGTAGCGTAGACACGACAAGCGAGGTCACGATCGGTTTCAGTGTGAAGGGCGGTAGCACATGCTTCGCGTGGTTAAGCGCCAGCAGCGCCCCTGTGCACTTCGACACAACATGGTTGACATGGTCATGGTACGACAGGTTCTTATCCATGATGAGGCCCAGGTTTCTAACAGTTGCGGACTCATGGATAGTGGCACCGGCAAATCTGATGCTAACGGATGGCAGTCCCTTAAGCATCTGGCGCGTACCGAGCACAATCATCTGGGTTTTTGATGCGTTCACTTTCATATCGTTGGAACAAAACCATGCTAACAGCTTTGATAGAGCTCTCTCCATTCTCGAGATCAGGCTGGCCAGGTCAGCTTTTTTGCCGGACACCAACAGCTGGGTATCATCGGCAAACTGCACGATCGTTACATCCGGCACATGCAGACACATATCGTTCGCGAATATGGAAAACAATAAACAGCTGAGCGATCCACCTTGAAAAACTCCGGATGAGATTGGCAGAGACTTCGAAAAAATGACAGATCCGTCGGTGTTACGTACTTTTACTTGTTGTGAGTGGCCCTGAAGGTAATGTCGGAACCAAGTGGTGTCGACATTGTACAAGCATAGCTTTCCTAGCATCTTTTCGTGATTTATAACATCAAAACATTTCGAAAGATCGAGGAGTACAAGAATCGATACTTCTCCGCTGTCCATCGCCCCATATACACTGTCGGTAATCACTGCCAACGCCGTCTCGGTGGATCGGCTGCGCCGGTAGCCGTGCTGCGCGTCCGCGAACAACTGGTGCTCGCCAAAGTATTCGGCGACCTGACACTGCACCACGCGCTCGACAATTTTCATAACACCAGGAAGCATGGAAATCGGTCTGGTGTCACACGGCTGCGAACTGTCTGCACCTTTGGGGATAGCAGTCACCAAAGCATGCTTCCACGTGATTGGCACCAATCCGGTTTCCAGCGAGCAGTTAACAATGTCCAACAAAACATGGCCTATGCCATAGAAGAATCGTCTGAACATTTCCACACTGACTCCGTCCAATCCGGCAAATGCTGACCTTTTCATGCAATAAATGAGAGAGTACAGCGCGTCAAAAGTTACGGTCTGCAGTCGGTAGGCACATGTTAGGATGCGGGGTATCCTGACGGGCAGAGCTGTCCGCGGAGTCGGGACACTAGCCGCCGTTGCGGGGCCCACACCTACATAGTACGCGTTTAGAGCGTCCGGCGTACAAGCCGGCGTGACTGCGGTGACACTTTTCCCCGCCCCGACAACCGGCCGCAGCACTGCCCACATCTTCGATGGCCCTGCTTCGCGCAGCTGATCAGCAAAGTAAGCGGCGTGATCGCGTCTGATGGCCGCACGACACTGCCGGTTCACCACTTTATACTCGGCGCGGCTGCAGGCCGCGGGGCTGAGCAGCGCGCGGCGCCGCGACAGCAATTCCCGCGTGGCGTCGGTGATGCGCGGTGCACCAGGCGGCGGGAGCCTCACACGCCGGCTGGGTGCCACACTGTTCAGTAGTGGTGCAAACACCGCCAGAAAAGCGGCCCACTTGATATCCGGACAGTCAGCCCGGTACACCGCGGACCAGTCACTCATGGACAGCGACCGGTTGAATTCTGCGTCGTTGATTCGTGACATGGCCCGGCATTCCACGGTAGCTACACGGCGGCCAATGGTCCCCACCTGGCGAAGAGCGATTCTCGTGAAGTCATGCGGAGTCCCGTAATGACACCGCGTGACACCTCTGCGGACCACTGCATTCGGTCGGTTGGTGGCCAGAATGTCCAGCAGTGTGCCAGCAGGTCGGTAGGTGGCGCGGGTGGTGTTGGCTAGATGCAAGTTGTATGCTGACAGAAGCCGGGACAGGTGAGCGCCGCGGTTAGGCTCGTTTTTCAGAAGGCAGAGGTTGAAGTCGCCTGCGATCACAACAGTCGCTCCGGGGTGTTGAGCTGTAAGGTGTTGTAGCTGCATTTCAAAGTCGTCGATGTCTGCTTCGACTTGACGCTGTGTATTCGTCGGGTGCCGGTACACTGATGCAACCAGTAACTGCCTCTGCTGCTTTATGGCGACTTTAGCCCAGATTATCTCAAGGTTGGATAACTCTACGCCCGTAGCAGGTGTCCTTAACACTGTGACCGAGTAGGTGGCCTTCGCTAATATCGCCACTCCGCCGTGACCTTTGGCCAGTCGGCTGGCTGCGGGTCGGTCCGCTCGGTAAATATTATAACCGTCGACATTGACAAGTCGGTTTGGCACACTAGGCTGAAGCCAGAGTTCACTCAGCGCAAGTATGTCGAAGTCGTACACTTCCGGCAGGTCGTGTCTCAGTTCAGGTAGCTTGTGCTTGTACGACTGACAGTTCAGCTGGCCGATAAAAATGTCGCCTGGTTGTTCACGTCGCCACCTGGTGCCGCCCCTGCGTCCCCGGTAGTTCGACCGGCGGTGGCGCCGTACACCTGGGCGCGCCCCTCTCACACGACCGGTCGGGTCAGCAGCGGCTCCAGGCGGAGGCGTCGGTCGGGCCGGCAGCGGCGCGCGGTGCAGGGGCGAGCGCGCAGGCACCGGGCTAGCAGGGCGGGGCAGAGGACCGCCACTGCCGCCGGGTGCAGGTGAACGCGGCAGCCGCCACGGGGAGGCCGCTGGCTGGGCCAACCGCACGACGGCTGCCAGTAGCTGGAGGTACACAAGTGACCCGAGGATTTTGTGCTTCATGCCTCCAGCCACTCGGTAAGTCCTGAAACTGCTAGCGGACTTGTCGACCACGGTGAATCTAGGTAAGCTGTAGGAGGATCCAGGTCGACGTCCGGTCAAGCTTAACTGCAGGTAGGTTGGTTGATGTTGGCTGACGATGTTGGCCGACGATGTTGGCCGACGATGTTGGTCGACGATGCTGACGTTTGGCCGACTGGCGGTCGTCGGTACGGTCGGCACGGTTGTCGGTAAGTGCACTCAGTTCCCACGCACACACTGAGTCACGCTCAGTCGTTCGTTCGTACACTCCTGTCACTCACACAAGGTACGGGGCGGTATGGCGAGGAGAGCCGCCCGCGCTGCCGCATGCGCGCAGCGCTGGGTCAAGACTCTTCAATGCAATATCTGTATTATTATCTGTATGACCTGAAGGAGAGCATCAGGGAGATCCTGGCCACCATCACAGCCGACATGTGCCATGGCGTGGTCAGAGTGGTGCCCCGAGTGTCGTAACTTCGTTGCTGTCAGACATGCCATGTTGTTTCAACTTTCATGATCATTACTGTTTGCTGCTCAAGCGCATTTGATCCAGCGAGCTTAGGACATGCTGTTTGCTGCTCCAGCGCGACCTCAGATCTGTGAAAGATCACGTCCTTTGCGGAAATATAGTTATGTTTTTGTCGCATTTTGTTCAGTCTTTTTCGCTGCGGTGAAGCTAAATGAATAAAACGTCGATAGGGTTGATTATCATATATGTGATGTTTAATTTCATCCGATTTCCACCAGAAACCAGCGATGTTTGTGAAGTAGAGATGTTATCGAAAGATTCAGAAACTCCTGATTTGCTTATTTTGACCTATTTTGCTTACTTTACTATATATCACTAGTCCGTCATTATTGTGTGGAATAGCTTCCATATCTGAGCTGCCATATGCATCACATCACATACATTGCCATGAAGTTTGTTTAGGCCATAAAGGAGAAAATGGAAGCATGCTCATTTTTTCGACGGATAAAAATGGAAACATGCTCACTTTCGACAGATATCCATCTATCGTCCGAACATATGTAATATTCGTTTTTTTAGGTCAAAATACCCCGTATAGACAAATTTCAAGACAACTTTCAAGGTGATCTACTCCTTTAAGCCCATACCAAAGATAGGATAGGAAATTGTCGTCTTTCATAACAGATCCATCAACCGAGATGAAAGGCAACACAGCCTATCCAATCCACCCAATCCAGTTACCGGGTCGGCTCATCCCAATCCAGCCAATCCAGTTACCGGGTCGGCTCATCCCAATCCAGCCAATCCAGTTACCGGGTCGGCTCATCCCAATCCAGCAAATCCATTTGCCGGGTTCTTCATCCCAATCCAGCCAATCTAGTTACAGGGTCGGCTCATCCCAATCCAGCCAATCTAGTTACCGGGTCGGCTCATCCCAATCCAGCCAATCCAGTTACCGGGTCGGTTCATCCCAATCCAGCCAATCCAGTTACCGGGTCACTTCATCCCAATCCAGCCAATCTAGTTACCGGGTCGGCTCATCCCAATCCAGCCGATCCAGTTACCGGGTCGGCTCATCCCAATCCAGCCAATCCAGTTACCGGGTCACTTCATCCCAATCCAGCCAATCCAGTTACCGGGTCGGCTCATCCCGTTCCAAATTTAACGGTCTCGCGCCTGCTATCTTGAGAGTTTCGCTTTCATATCCCCGTGAGTAACTCGGGAGGTGCGGACCCCGCCACTGCAGCTGCCGAGACCACAGCCCAAGGTCATCCCGTCGCATGCCAAACTGACCTCTATCGGCCCTGTGCAGAGAGCTCAACACACCAACCCGGTCTGTAATCCCTGTACTAACTCTGGCGACTCGGTCAGCTGAAAGGCAGGTCTGTCAGAAGCACTTAATATGCAGGCCTGTTATGGTGTAGGATTCTTGAGGTGTACCTGTCTATGCTCGGCCGGCATTGAGGACACCGCTCCGGAGCTATTACTCCCTCCAGCCACGTGTATCAAATATTCCCCATTTAAAGCTGCTCATCAAAATGGGGAATGCTTTAGAAGATTAAACATTGTACGACATTGACATTACCTTTTGCATATTTGTATATTTATATATTTATATATTTGTATATTTGTATATTTGTATATTTGTATATTTGTATATTTATTCGGTTGCTTTTCAAAGCGTCAATCACTCGCTTCTCATTCACAAACTAAAACATTCTTATCATTTGAGGGATTCTGCTTTAAAAGGGGTTGTCTCGTATCTGTCCGATAGGCGTCAGAGGGCCATCGTCAATGGCAAAACCTCCGACTGGAAACCAGCAACGTCTGGTGTTCCAGAAGGATCTCTTTTGGCTCCACTTCTCTTTTCATTATTCATCAATGACTTACCACTTGAAATTCAGTCCGGCTGCCTTCTGTACGCCGATGACGTCAAAATCTATCGCAAAATTACTTTTCCATCTGATGGACTACTGCTGCAACAGGATCTCGATCGTCTTGCAGCCTGGTCCGTCAGATGGGGACTAACTCTGAATCCCCAAAAATGCAAATAATTCACAATGACCCTCAGGCGCGCGCCCGTCCAGACAATATATTTTGTTGGTGCTACAAAACTCGAGCACGTTGGAGAGATGCGCGACTTGGGCATCATTCTCGACATCAAAATTACATTTCCTCCCCAGGTCACAAATGTTGTCAGAAGGGCCAATAGATCGGCTCGGACTACTAATTCGCTCTTTTCAAACCGGTTCTCACGGTTCAAAGTTTAACATGAACGCTCTACTGTGCGCTTACTTCTCCAACGTACGCTCAATTTTAGAATATGGTACCGTGATCTGGGCGGGCGCGGCTGATTCCCACACAGTGCGGGTCGATCGAGTTTAACACAAATTTCGAATTTGGCTTTTAACTGGTAATTCCTCTGGTCACACCGCTTCTTTAGCATACTCAGACCTGTTGCAACACTTCCGGATACCTTCTTTATCAGCTCGTAGGATTCAGCATGACCTATTGTGCATCAGGAACATTTTCCACTCGAAATTATATTCTCGAACTTTGCTAACAAGCTTTTCACTTCAAGTACCTGCTCGATCGACCCGCACTCACAAGCTGTTTCACGATATCTGCCCCCGCGTTAACACCGTGAAGGGCAGTCTACTCTGCAGGGTACCCAGGCTAGTCAACTCTTTTTTAAACAGCGTCCCAGAGGTGGATTTTCTTGTAGATCATTGGAACACTTTTAGAAAACATGTCATCACTTATATAGCATCTCTTTAACGTAACTCATCTTTTACGGTCGCTGTTTTTATCTTTCATCATTTATCAGTTCACTTTGCATTGTTTACACTATATCTTACTAATGTTTCGATGTACTTTATGGAGTGATTGTGTTTTCAGTTTTACTGTGTGACTTCACCTGTCACTAGGGGCGACCCTGTTGGTGATCTGCTTAATAAAATATTTTTTGTTTGTTGTATATTTGTATTTGTATATTTGTATATAAGAGTATGTAAGAGAATAGCTCACTTTGAAAGTTGTCTTGAAATTTATCTATACGGTGTATTTCGAGCTGAAAAAACGAATATGGCATTTGATTGGACGATAGATGGATATCCGTTGAAGAGTTTCAAGTTTCGTGCCCCAATCGGGGCTCGAAACAGCCGAACAGCGTCTTCTAAAAGGGCTTTTTTTTTTAGAAGAAGCAGTTTTGTGCCCAGATGTGCCCATTTTGTACCACGACATTACATCCTGTGTCGAAATTATTTAGCGTAGCGAGGTATTTCTTTCACCGCAACCCGTTTTTCGATCTGCTCTACTAATCTGCTATCTTAGTTCAAAACCCCATGTTAAAGGTGAACCATTCCCTTTGCTGTGTATGATATATTATTATAATTTTACTTCGTGTTTCGCATAGAAGAACATATTTCGATTAGGATGTCACAAAGGCATAGGTGTCGATTGATATACTTTTGGGGTAGCCCTCGCCCCCCAGCCAATGTTGAGTTCGTCCCCCCCCCAAAGGTGCTCTCGCCCCCCCCAATGTTTTCTGGCCACTGGCCAAGGGGGGCTAAAAGGTGGCCACGCCCCAACCCCCTGCTATCGGCCAAAAATTGACACATCTTTTAATTTAGAAGAACATCTAAGCAGCTTTTACGAAGGTAAGTTTATTTTTAAATCACCCATTCATCGAATAAGCGAAATCCGATGAGTTATTTTAATCATGTGAGACTTGAGATTTCGCCCCCCCCCTGAAAACTGGTTTGCCGCTCTGGATCTCCTGTTATTTGTGGCCTCAGATTAGGCACCTGACGGCTGACACAGAGGTTTCATCCGCGGTGATGCGATGAAAGCCAAGCTTCTGATTTATTATTTGGTTCTAGGAACATAGACTACCCAATACCACCTCATCACATCACACGACGAAACCGGGGGAATATCGGCGAAGCAATGCTTCTCTTCTTTGTGAAATTTGTAGTTGTTTGCAATTTCTCTTTCGATCGATTCGGAATCTCTTGCGATTTCGAGCGATCGCTGCGATGCGAGCGATAGATTGGCTCGAGGATACGGTGCTTGGTCCACAAACCAAACCAAACCAACCTTTTAACATTAGCGAAGGAGTAAGATAAGAGCTCCTTCGCTGTCAAAATAGGAGTGACTTAGGAGCAAAATGTTATTTAGATAAGTTAGAGAGCTTGCATCGGTCTTTCTTTCAGGGCATGTGGTTTGTAATTCGGCGCAGTAGAATGATCTATATAGTCTTTCAAAAATTGCAAGTTATTATTGATTTGTATATGGGTAAGGGATTCTCCGTCCAGATGACGTCACCATTCCTAAGTCAGATTCGGTCAAATCGCCGGATGACTCTACCTTTGTATAGGGTCTTCTACCATGCGCCATAAACGACGCAATTGCGCGGGATGCACGGTATAACTGGAATGTGAATGTCCATGCTGAATGAACCGGATTTTCTACTATTTCTAGTATAATTCTCAAAGTACCAGAACAATGAGATCGACTGTCCTGACAGTCGATCTCAGACTCACTCCATTGAAAATACTCGAGCACCCCGACCCCCACCCCGGGGATCAATTGTCTAGCTGGTATATATTTTTTCGTCGGCAATATGGGTGAAACTAAATTATTGAGAATCAAGAGCTGAAACGCAACTGCTAATTTTAAAAAAATGTAAATGTACATACATGCTGACGTGATGAATATGATGATTAAGTGAATATTACATCTTAAGTGGTTTTGACGATCAGTATTTTTAAGGACATGATCGCTTAGTAAATTTTTCCGGGAATGACATAGCCATAGGTAATTATTTTTACTGGCATTTTGACCCCGAGTACTTCATGGGAAGGAGCATTTTGTCCCCGACCTTACCCATAAGGACAGAACACTTTACCACCCCTGGCCTCGTTTTCCATTCCAAGAGCTACCGTTTTCAATTTCAAGGGATATTGCAAGGGGGATATTGCTTGCACTGATTACAATTATAAATGGATGAAGAATTAATAATTGCACCGGCTATTTTATCTTCGCCCAACGAAATAGTTTTTGAATCGAAAATGAAACGCCTCACAAAATGATTAACTTCTGCTATTGCTATTTTGCTGTGTAAGGGATATGATGGCTCAAATTGAGCGCTTTGCCCCAATGGCGCATACGGAACGCCCAAAAACCGTTGGTTTGAAGAGGTGTCTCAAAACTCGTTTGACTTCGTTTGCTCTTGTATTAACCGGCGCCGTGAGGGGGTGGGTTGGAACGCCGTGAGGGGGTGGGGCGTTTGGGGGAAGGGTTGGAACGCACCCCATTTTTCTCGGGAATAGCAGGACAAGGGCGGTGTGGAGCGCCACCGTTTCTGGCACATCCGTTTGTGCATGAATTGCGCACTTTCGATAACATGTTTGACCTCGTGTCATCTCAGGTGAGGTCACGTCAGGTCACGTGACGTCACCAGGTCACGTGAAGTCACCAGGTCACGTCAAGTGGCACAACCGCCAAAGAAGTCTGTGGTCGAGTCACAGCCACAGTGTTTGACCGAGCGATGTTGAACTTACATGATTGAATGAGACCGCAAGTGCCTGCAATCTTGTTATCTCGGATTTTTATATCGGTGACCTGAGGTCAGGCCGATCTCGTGACCTCTCCAATATAAGTCAACGGGAAAATATGAAAATGCTTCATATTAGAACACTCATCAGATCGGACCAATTGTTTCAATAACTTGTAATTATAGCTCATTCTCGATTAGCCTAGCGCAATTTTTCTTAGTGACCCCAATAAGATCAGCTAGGGTCATCTGAGGTCACCAGCACTTTCTGTCAATACATCTTAACCCTCGCCCTACGGGAGCTTTTTTCACCTTCGCCCTACGGGGGGAGGCCTCACAGGCCCCCTGTTAACTTCCAAACCAAGCAACTTAGAGCAATGCGGTAAGAACCAGCATGTTGCCTGTCATGAGGAACCTAACAGTATGCGATTTTTAGGTTTCAGGTCAACGGGTCACCTTCCAGGTCAAGTGGATGACCTCGGATTTACCACGTCCAGAACAGCGATTTTGCTCTTCAGAAAACCTCAAAATTAGAAATTGATAAATGTAAATAAAAGGCATGTTCCTAGACCAGTTTTAGCTCAGAGATACAGAAAAGGTAATTATTTGTTCGTATCTTGTCAACAAAAGTCAAAAAAGTTTTTTTTAAAATGACGTCATCAGTTTCTTACACTTAGGGAGCCATCACTCAGTCAAAAATGAAGATATTGCTTTACAATTTGGTTTGGGTATTGTCTATATTCAGTTCTCTCACATATATTCCGGTTTGTTGAATATCTTTGAAAATTTTGATTTTGTGGGGATTTTTCCCCAAAAAATCATTTTTATTTTTATTTTAGGGGTCAAAAACCCAAAATTTTGAAAATCCGAGATTTCCATTTTAAAGAGAATGCCATTTTGTATCTTTGGTGATTGGCGTTTGCAATTTGCTTTGAAACTCTGTTTTCTACGATTTTTCAAATATTTCTATTTTTTAACCAACATGTCATCAAAACGTCAATATTTCCCAAATTTCTCAACCAATTTCAAGGATTTTTTTTCTCAGCATACGTATAATTGTTGTAAACTCAGCTACCGAAAATTTCAGCAAGATTCACTGAATGTGTCAAAAGTTATTCAAGAAAAACCTCAGGGGGGGGGGGGGGGGGCCTGTCAGGCCTCCCTGAGACCGAGGTAAGGCGAGGGTTAATGCAATAAAGATAAAGTGAGACCGACATCACTGTTTATATCGTCGAGACGCGTTCGAAAATGTGTAACATGATGATTACATGACTTACCTGGGCTACTGCATGATCTGGGATGACCTGGACCTGAGGTCAAATTTTGAATTTGACCTAACCCGATCATCATGGACATGGTTCGAAGTGCATGGCGAGAAAAACACGATAACGGCAAAATGCCTATATATCGATTGCCTATCTTTATAATAAAAGAAGCAGGATGCACTCAAAACCTTTTGACACAAACAGCGTGACCTCTGGTGACCTCTGGTGACCTCTGGAGCCTATACCATTAATCCGATCTAAAAATGGAGTACACCCAAGCAATTAAATATTTAAGAGATTTAATTTACTTTTTTTCAGTTTGTTCCTAGCTATCGCAGTACCTGATATATTTTGTGGTGTCTGAAGCAAATTCCTAAAACTTGCGATTTTGATTTTGTATTAACTCTGATGGTAACCTCAAGAATGACCTGAACCCCAAAAATTGTATATACGAGATGGTTTTGCTTGCCATAATGGTGAAGTAGATATAAACTGGATTGATCAATAACATGGCAATATTTGTTTTTCTATTTTAGCTAATTTCGACCATTGTTTACATAACACAAATATTGCTATCTTATTGATCATTCCAGTTTATATTTAGAACCAAAAATAACCGAAATATTTTACAAGCTGTCTAAACGTTGTGTTTTTTTTTGTCTAATCACCATTGGAAGTGATTTCGAGGAGGGCGTTCAGATGTCCCCCCCCCCCTGGCAAGACTAGGTGGCGCCGAGCACCGGCAGGGCGCGGGTTAACCCTCGCCCTACGAGAGCTTTTGTCACCTTCACCCTACGGGGGGGGGGTCCTAAAAAGACCCCCTGTTAACTTCCAAACCAAGCAACATAGAGCAACGCAGTAAGAACCAACATTTGCCAGTCATTTTTGGAATCTAACGGTATGCAATTTTGAGGTTTCGGGCAACGAGTGACCTTCCAGGTCAAGCGAATGACCTCGATCGACCACGTCCAGAACAGCGATTTTGCTCTGTCAGAAAACCTCAAATTGAGAAACTGATAAATGTAAATAAAAATGCATGTTCCTAGAACAGTTTGGTCTCGGAAATACAGAAAAGGTAATCATTTATTCGTATCTGGCCAAACAAAGTCCAAAAAAGTTATTAAAAAATTACGTCATGAATTTCTTACACTTAGGGAGCTATCACTCAGTAAAAATAGAGATACTTCTTTGAAATTTGGTTTGAGTATTTTCCATACTCAGTTCTCTCACATATATTCCGTTTTTTAACATCTTTGAAAATTTTAATTTTGTGGTGATTTTTCCAAAAACATCAGTTTTTGTTCATTTTGGAGGTCAAAAACCACCAACATGACGTCATCAAAACATCATTATTTTCCGAATTTCTCAACCAATTTCAATTGAATTTTTACAGCATACGTATTGTATACGTTGTTGTATACTTAGCTACAGAAAGTTCAGCAAGATGTGCCGTATGTCTAAAAAGTTATGCAATAAAAAATATCAGGGGGGTCGTTTTAGGACTCCCCCGTAGGGCGAGGGTTAAGAACTGCTTTAAAACCAATTATCCCTTGTATAAGCTGCTTGGATCTTCTTATAAAATCAGGAATTGTTAATTTTCGACTAATTTTAGTTGTTTAGTAAAGATCCGTTCCTATTGCCCCCCCAATCATTTCTAAAAATCGACACCGTACGTCATACCCCAGATGGCAGTGGTAACATGTCATTTCCTAATACATTACAAGTTGCCAATATTCGCTAAGTTACCATCAGTAGACATTGTTATTTGTCTGTAAGTTCACGGCATACTGGCACGAAAGCAAGGCAAGGCAAGTCAGCCAAGTCATGTCATCTTGTCACCTCATCCTGTCACCTGTCATGTCATGGCAACCTGTCATGGCATCTGGATTTTGTAAAGAAGGTACCTAAATTATAATATGCAAATTCAATCCAAACCAAATCAAAATAACAAAACAAAATATTCATACGCATTATAATTTTACGTCAAAATATTAAATCCAAATTGCCGAGCTTTTTTAAAATGCAAGTATTTTTACTTGCACCTCTTCAACATGTGTTAATTTGAGAATGGACAAAATCAGCTTTAATATCATGTTATAATAATTTATTTTTGAGAAATATCTTCCTCCGGCTTTTGTATATTGGGAAGACGTTGTGAATTCGTGACGTTGGGAAGTAAGTTATTTTCGATCCGTATTTAGTTAAATTGCACCGTAACATTGATTCCTATTAACGATTTACCTGTATTTATATTTTTCCAAAGAAACCTCGCTGAAAAGTTTTTAGCTCCCAAAAAATACAACTATAAGGAAATATTTAGCAAGAATCAGTACTGCCGTATCCTTAACCCGCGCACTGCAGGGGCTTTGCGCCGAACACGAACTGCAGGGGGGTTGATTTCCGCCCCCCCCCCTGAGATCTCGAAAACTACGCAACGTAGCGAGAAGCGGAAAAAGGCATTCGATAGCTTCATACATGTTCTATCGAAAGTATTTCAGTGCTTTTTTAAGTCAGGTCAAAATTGAGGTCACCAGAGGTCATCAAAGGTCAAGTTTTCCAGTTTTTCCTGTTGTATGACATCGCTCCAGAAATTCCCATATATCTCAGATACGATGATAATTAGAAACAAACGGAAAAAAGCAAACGTCAGCCAGTGAAATTTGTAATCGCTAAGGTGTCATCAGATTTGATCTCAGGTCAATATTTGAGGCTCCAGAGGTCAAAAAGTTTTTTTTTTGTTTGCTAAATCGTTTTTGCTATTAACTTTTTACTTAATAAAGATAACGGAAAACTGTTTACGCCATTGTGTTTATCTTGTCGAGGCACTTTGCATGATTTATATGGTGACCTAGTTAAGTCAACTTAACAATTTGACCTAAGGTCAAGGTCAAGTGGTGACCCAAGTAGGGCATGTTGCATATGGGAAGACGTGTCTCGACGAGACAAACACATTGATGTCTGTTTTACTTCTCTATCTTCATTATGTCGAGAGTTATTGACAAAAAAAGTGATGGTGACCTCGCATGATCTCAAATGACCCAATAGGGGTCACTGAACAAAACTTACACTTGGATCATCAAGCATATCCTATAATAACATGATCCAGAAGTAATTGGACTAGTACCATGCATATCCTTGAAATAGGAAGCATTTGTATATTTCCCCATTGACTTATTATGGAGAGGTTACGAAATTGACCTGACCTTAGGTCACCGATATCAAAATTCCGAGTTAAACAAATTGTAAGTACTGATGCCCTCATGACATCCTGTAAGTTTCAACCTGATCGGTGAAAAACTCTGGTTTTGGCACAACTGCAAACATTTTTGGTGGTGGGGTCACTTGACCTGGTGTGGTGACCTGACCTGAGATGACCAGAGCATTTTTTTTCTCTCTCAAAGTGTGCGCAATTGATGTCCTAACAGGTGTATCAAAACCCGGCGGCGCTGCGAGCCGCCGTTTTTTTCTCGCTATCTTTGAAAAACCTAAGGGGGGGGGGGGGGGGGGGGGGTCGGAAATCAACCCCCCTGCAGTGCGCGGGTTAAACTAAATACAAATGGATGAAAATCGTGAACCAGTTTGCGGAGTTTTACTTTATTTTTATTTTACGGCTTGTAAAATGACTGCGATGTTATGGCTATCTATATTACTATTTGATAAGCGTCTGTCTGCCTGTCTCTCCGGAACTAATTTAACACAGTAAAACAGCAGTTCTACATTGCAGTACCACATTGATATAAGCACGAGATGCACGTGATTTTAAGGTTTTCAAACGAGTTTACGGATACTACCGAGTTGTGTATAATTCGTACATTTCCGACGCATTTGATACGATAATTACAGACAGTTTTAGGTTGTGCAGTTTTGGGCGAAGGTTTGTGCTGTAACTAACATAGACAGTGACATAGTGTTAAGAAATATTTTACCGTAAAAAAAAACAGTTTACGGATACCAGTTTTACATCACTTCACTCCAGTCGAAATCCAATCAGATCCGACCACGGATACTGCAGTGCCACTACCAATGAGAAGCAACCACGGAATCACTGCAAAATGGTCATCGACATACGGTACGGCATATATCAATGCACATATACGCCAAGCCGGGGTGGAGTTTTCACGGGTTTAACGGGTGCCATGGGTGTACCACGGGTATAATGGGTGAGTGCCGGCCATAACGGGGTTATCACGTGTTCCACAGGGCCACAACGGGTACTACGGGTGTATGTCGAGCACCTTAGGTTTTTGACGGGTACTTCGGGTGTATGACGGGTACAAAAACGTAGTATAGGTACGACAGGTGTCACGGGTAGTACGGGTTATCAATCCCTAATTGCCTATCACTGGCTTGCACCACCACTTGACACCAGTAATCGCCCAGCGGAGCGGACGGGTTAGCACTAGTATGCATCTATTCATTCTATGTTAATATGTTACCGTGCTGGTTAATGTTAATAGTTTGGTTAAAAGTAGACGTATTGCGCTACGGGCACGTTCATAGAGTACTGCACGGTGGGACTGAGATTAGCACAGTCGGGACAAGTAATTACATTTTACATAGAATCGTTTGAGTCGAAAATCGTTAGCGCTATTTCTAGCAACCGCAGTGTTTACCAAACAGCCGTTAGCTCTCAGGGTTTCAGTGTCCTTTGTGATATAAGCGGTGATTCAAGTTGAATGGCGTTGAGCTCTATGTGCTTAGGAATATTCATATTTATATTTGAGATATTTACATTTAAAAGCTGGCATTCATTTTTGAAAATTAGTTGGAAATAGCAGCATGGGAAGACCTCAATGAAAGAAAGTGCACTTTAACCTGCCATTGGCTGGGGGAGGGGGGTGGTGGAGGGGCGGACATCCCCCGACAACCTCTCACAATAGCTAAAAAAACAAGGGCGCTATCGACGTGAAACTTCGGATACCTTCTCCTACATCATCAATTTTACGTCTTCTGTGCAACAATGAAGCAATGTCGTCGAAAGATCGAGGTATAGCGAATTTAGAGACGTCACTACACACGAGTTTGACGAAAAAATCAGCTAAACTTTAACCGACCGTACAAATGCCATATTTTGAGCAAAATAAAAAGTCAACAGATAGAAAATCGCACGGGCTCCATGATGGCTATCTCAGATTAAACAAGGGTTTTTATCCCCTTTTTTAAATGCACTCAAAATGAAAATTTCCACCCTAAAAAAAACGGAATATATGTTGAAGAACCAAACCAAATAAAAAACGATATCTTTATTTTTTACTGACTTATGGCTCCCTAACCCTATTTGTAACAGGCTCCTGGCTACCCCTATTTGTAACAGGGGGGGGGGGGCGGATTCCGCCTCCCCGGAGATCTCGAGATCTACCAGTCTGATTTTCAAAAATGAAACGGTGTTTGCTTCCTCTCAACACGATCTACATTTCTAAATAATAAAACTATCTAAATTTTGGATAGGGGGGCAACAGGGGGGCAAAAACTACAAATTTTAGTGGTATTTTTAATCAGACATAGCTTTCATGTTTATCGACCGATTTGAACACAACTAATAGGAATCGATAGAGATTGAATTGGGAATTGATATATGACGGTGAAGTTTGAAAATTCAAAAATCATAGCGTGTGCAGGTCGCTCAATATGGGGGTGAAGTAAATGCATAATAAAACCATTTTTTGATGTTTTTTTTATAAATGAAATGGTATGTGATTGTGACATTAGACAAAACGGTTATACATCATATTTTTTGCCATAGGCGGTACCAGGTTAGTGAAAAAGGGAGGTAAATTGGGAAAAAATATTAACCGCAGACAAGTTGCTACCCAGCACTATAAATATGTTACTGATCGTAGATAGTTCCTTTTTGCATGTTGCACTTCATCATAGGCGTATCCAGGATCCAAACTGGGGCGGCGCAAGACATTTTGAGAAGTATATTATCCGCTATTATGATACTAACTAGTCAACAGTGACTATTTCACTTACAACTTCAATTGACATTGCTTACCCCCCTTTTTACCCTACCTGGACTCGCCTATTATCTTATACGCGTTCGTAGAGTAGCCTGTGGTGCGTGTTTCATCCGAAAACTGCAGTATGTTTTGTCATTGTACGCCCATGCCTCTTAGTTTCCTTGCAATAATATGACCCCCTTTCTTACATTCCTGAGCGCGCCTCTGCCAAAAATGACTATTCCCTTTTCTGGCCTCAAATGTGCATATATTATTATAAGCTAAACGTCTATTGCGCGGTTATCGCTGGCATATCGTCATCTCTATGCCAGTCACCCCCTTTTCATGTTCCTGAACACGCCCCTGAAACTCTATGTGTAATAAATTATGTAAATAATAGAAGCAGAAGCTATCTTTTACATCTTGATAGCTATAAATGTCCCTTACATCGCTCTATTCTGTTCCCGCCAAGCATTGAATACTTCCTGGAAACCCCCCCCCCCTTTTCAAGCCCCTGAAACCGCCTCTGCCATGCAATTTTTATGATATTTCATTAACATTAACTAATTTGCACTTGTTGCAATCACCGTAAACCGATGTAACTCATTTATACTTGATGCAGTTAGGAAGAAACCGTGAAGATCGCATTTCCGTATTATCGCCAAATTTCGCCTCCGAACCCACCCAAAACTGGGCTCTGGAACCGCCTCTGTTCAGGTTAAGAACTCAAAATTTTGACTCCAAATGCGGTATTCAATTCTATGAAAAGTCCGAAAATTTCATGGCCCTGCTCCCAGCCGTTCTGGAGATATCTGCGAAAAACATGAGGGGGGGGGGGGGCGGAATCCGCCCCCCCCCTGTTACAAATAGGGCTAAGTATGAGTAGCTTATGACGATATATTTTGAAATTGCGTTTTGGGGCTTTTAGTGACCAAATTAAAACACATAAATGCCAGCACTGTATTTCTGAGACAAAATTGGTCTAGAAACATGCCTTGTTTATTTAGATTGATAAATGTCCAATGTTGACCTTATGTGACCTGACATTGACCTGAGCTTGACACTAGCTTCACTTAAATGAGGTCAGATGGTAAAATTCCTATCACTATCGAATTTTACGTGTAAAATAACCCATACAACATATGTTGCATGACTTTCGCAGACATTTTGCGCAGTGACCTATTGTGACCTGACTTTGAACTTGACTTTTGCCAACCATCTCAATTTAGCTCATGCGGGTTGTGTAGTATACCTTTGAGAGCACTTTGGGTGATTATGGTAGCAATCGAGGGCTTTGGATGGAAAGTATGGTCCATACACTCAAATACCTCGATTTTGACCTTTGACTTGACCGTGACCTGACATGTGATATCAATTTGAAACTTTTGAGATAGCTTTAGATGCGTGGCATTAAGAGCTTTCGAATGCCGCCTTGCACATCTCGCTGCAATTATTGGTTCGGAAGATAACCAGGGGGGACGACCCCCCCCTCCACCCCACCCTCCAGCCAATGGAAGGTGGCTGGAGACCCCAGCCAATGCCGGGTTAAGTGAAGATTTAAGCAAAGATGAGGGCGAAAGACGAATCAGATTCCTCAGAAGAGGCTGGAGATTCCTCAGAAGAGGCTGGAGGATATGATCCAACACTAGGTGAGTGGATAGTCGCAAGTAAAAAAAAAACATGGCCATTTAGAGCATCAATCTGTCTGAAATGATTTACATCCGGGAACATGGAAGGTTGGATTGCGTCACTATGACAGTCATCCTAAACGCGGCCCGACATTCGTGAACGGGGGCTGCGGGGCTGCGGGGACTGAACGGGGGGGGGGGGGGGGGGGGGACTGAACGGGGGCTGCATATTTACGGACATTTTGTGACGTACTGTTAAGCGATTTTTTTTCGGCGTTCGTCACGAATTCCATCTGAAACATCAATCGTTCAAATAGCGATCTAAGTCCGCAAAACAGAAGTAAGTTGACAGCTCTTTGTTTACGTAGCAACTTAATGTCACAGCCTATCAATATAGATTGAGATTTATGTTTGGAAAAGTAGTGGACTGTTGACGGTCTACCAGCGACATTAAGTAGTTTCGTGACTGTGTGCTTTACGAATTGCGACGGTCGTCAGTGAATCAGTAACTTATCCTGTTTATATCGGCCCGCTGCATTGCGTCTGAATGTTAAATGCACGTCCATCGTGATCATAACGATCGCGTGACACATGGCAGGGATCACATGGCAGGGCAGGGAGCTGCTGGGGCTGCTGGGGGTGGTGGGGGGGGGGGGGGGGGGGGCGAAAAAAAACCGCGCCTGGTGGGCTGATGTGTACACCATCAGCGCAGCTGAACGTCCTGCCCTTTGCTGTCTTTGCATTTGCTCGTGAATCCTCTGTTCTCTGCCCAGTGCAGCACGGATTCCGGGGCCGGGGCGCTCTTTCACCACTGATTGCCGGGGCGCTCTTTCACCACTGATTGCCGGGGCGCTCTTTCACCACTGATTGCCGGGGCGCTCTTTCACCACTGATTGCCGGGGCGCTCTTTCACCACTGATTGCCGGGGCGCTCTTTCACCACTGATTGCCGGGGCGCTCTTTCACCACTGATTGCCGGGGCGCTCTTTCACCACTGATTGCCGGGGCGCTCTTTCACCACTGATTGCCGGGGCGCTCTTTCACCACTGATTGCCGGGCGCTCTTTCACCACTGATTGCCGGGGCGCTCTTTCACCACTGATTGCCGGGGCGCTCTTTCACCACTGATTGCCGGGGCGCTCTTTCACCACTGATTGCCGGGCGCTCTTTCACCACTGATTGCCGGGGCGCTCTTTCACCACTGATTGCCGGGGCGCTCTTTCACCACTGATTGCCGGGGCGCTCTTTCACCACTGATTGCCGGGGCGCTCTTTCACCACTGATTGCCGGGGCGCTCTTTCACCACTGATTGCCGGGGCGCTCTTTCACCACTGATTGCCGGGCGCTCTTTCACCACTGATTGCCGGGGCGCTCTTTCACCACTGATTGCCGGGGCGCTCTTTCACCACTGATTGCCGGGGCGCTCTTTCACCACTGATTGCCGGGCGCTCTTTCACCACTGATTGCCGGGGCGCTCTTTCACCACTGATTGCCGGGGCGCTCTTTCACCACTGATTGCCGGGGCGCTCTTTCACCACTGATTGCCGGGGCGCTCTTTCACCACTGATTGCCGGGGCGCTCTTTCACCACTGATTGGACAATTTATGTATGTAACACGATATAAGCCAAATAATAGAGGTGTTGGATGAACGCAATCCACACTAACAACGACGGTCGACACAGCACCTCAAAGTGCCAGGTAGGGTGCCCCCCCCCCCAAAAAAAAAACACACTTTCGTCGGTGCAAGCTTGCCAATTGACACGGCGTTCTCCTCTAGGCAAATAACAAGTATGCCACATTTAATTGCGATCCTTTGAGTTTTGGTGTCCCCCCAGGCCTTCAAAAGTCAGTGACCCCTACAGAAGAGGTCAAAAATTAAAGTCGTCGCACAGACCTCCGCGTGTGCTCATTTGAAAGCTCTTGTTGAGTAGAAATATAATACACTTTAATACAGTCGAAATGCTCTAAATGTAATGTGTTTCGTTATATGAGTCATAAACCTCTACCAAAACTAAGCTGCATTGCCTAGCTATGTACTTTACACTAAAGCTGGGGTTTGGTAGAAGTTTATGACTCATAGCACGACAACGATTAACTTTAGAGCATTTCGACGGTATTAAAGTGTACTCTACTCAACAAGAGCTTTCAAATAAGCACAAGCGGAGGTCTGTACCACAACTTTGATTCTTTGAACTCTTGGGTATGGGTCACTGACTTTTGAAGGCCCGGGGGACCAAAACTCAAAGGATCGCAATGAAATTTGGCATACTTGTTATTGGTCTAGAGGAGAACCCCGTGTTAATTGGCAAGCTTGCACCGACGAAAAAGTTTGTTGGGGGGGGGGGGGGGAGGGACCCTATTGCTAAGTCACAAACCCAGCACGTTGCAGAACTCACATCGCTTCAAGGTATTACTCTGAGCTGGTTCATCTCGAATAGCTTCGGTATAGGCAGCACTGGGTAGTGTTAAATAGCACTACATCCTATCAAAGGACAGAGTCCGATACTGTTACCTTGCTGCTCCACTCCACTATCAAAGGACAGAGTCCGATACTGTTACCTTCCTGCTCCACTCCACTATCAAAGACATAAAGACATAAAAGAAAAGTGCAACAAAGAGCCTCTTGGGCCCATCCGAGGTTGCACCCCACCCCACCCACACCCACACCCACACCCACCCCCACCCCCCCCCCCCCCCTCCACCAGTCTCGCCCCTTCAAATCACCTTACTCTACCTGCATAAAAGAAGGCTAATCCACGAGTATTTATGAACTAATCCCTTCTCTGTAAAGTATTTATCTAATCTAATTTTGAAGGAAGCAAGTGTCACTGCATCAGCGACATCCCCTGGTAGCATATACCAATGTCCTACAACCCTTCTACTGAAAAATGACTGTCGTAGCCTAGTCCTACTTTGTTTCATAATGAGTTTATGCTGATGACCTCTACCTCCATTTTCCCTATTGAACTCAAACATACCCTTTAAATATCCAGAATGCTGACTATTTACAAATTTGAAGACTTCAATTAGATCTCCTCTTAGCCTTCTATATCTAAGTGAAAACATACCCAATTTCTTTAATCTATCTTCATAAGGTAAACTACCAAGACAATTAACCATTTTTGTTGCCCTTTTTTGAACTCTTTCTAACAACCAGCAATCTTTCTCATATGTTGGAGACCAGGCTTGTACACAATACTCCAAATGTGGTCTAACGTATGCACAATACAGTTTTGTTATTACCTTTTCACTCTTGTAGGAAACATTTCTGTTAATGGCCCCTAGCATTCTAAGTGCCTTTTTCCTAGCTTCTACAACCTGGTCTGACGCTGATAGTCTATTGTTTACCACGACACCTAAATCTCTTTCCTTTTCAATCTGCTCCATTTTCTGCCCACCCATTTCATACCTATGTTTACTGCTAACCCGTCCAGCGTGCATAATCTTACATTTACTCAAATTGAATTTCATCTGCCATGCTTCAGACCACTCAACTAGCTTGTCCAGATCTGATTGAAAAACATCCTGATCATGTTTTCCTCTAATAATCCTGACAACTTTTAGATCGTCTGCAAATTTCAAGACTTTGCTGTCTATACTGTTCTCAATTGCATTCACAAATATTATAAAAAGCAATGGGCCCAGGACTGAGCCCTGTGGAACCCCACTGATAACCTCCTTCCATTGTGATTGGCACCCATTCAATATAACCCTTCGCTGGCGTCCTGAAAGCCACGTTTCTATCCAATCCAGAATCTTGCCCCTGATCCCATGAATTTTAAGTTGCAACCCCAGTCTTGTATGGGGGACTTTGTCAAATGCTTTACTGAAATCAAGAAAAGCTACATCTAGCTGTTTACCCTGATCAAAGCTATCTGTTGCAACATCCAAAAACTCCAGAAGATTAGTTAAACAAGAACGGCCCTTCCTAAAGCCATGCTGTGTATCCTTGATGAGTTCATTTTGCTCCAAGAATTCAACAATCTTATCTTTGATGATTGATTCAAGCACCTTGCAGACTAATGAGGTCAGACTAACTGGTCTATAGTTTTCCTCTTTACTTCTATCTCCCTTTTTATGAATAGGAACAACATTTGCTCTTTTCCAATCAAGTGGAATTTTACTATCTGCAAGTGATTTAGAAAATATTATGGCTAATGGAACCGACAACTCCCTTTCAGATTCTCTTAAAAGTCTAGCATGGATTTCATCAGGTCCTTCTGCCTTGTTAGGCCTTACTTTCTTTAGATATTCTAGAACAAGTTCACTACTTATGCCACCCAGCTCTCCTATAGTCTCCTCTGTCCCTAGCTCAGGCTGAAGTGCTGCAATACTACTCTGGTCCTCGATAGTAAAGACAGATTGAAACTGATCATTAAGCACTTCAACCATTTCACTGTCCTTGCTAACTAACACATCTACCTTAAATGGACAGAGTCCGATACTGTTACCTTGCTGCTCCACTCCACTATCAAAGGACAGAGTCCGATACTGTTACCTTGCTGCTCCACTTTCTCTGCTTTCTCTTTTCACTAGCCACCCTTTGGACGAAACCGAGCCCCGCTGTCTTCACGCTGACTACGTGAGCTCGGCTGTCTTCACGTTGACTACGTGAGCCCGGCTGTCTTCACGCTGACTACGTGAGCCCGGCTGTCTTCACGCTGACTACGTGAGCCCCGCTGTCTTCACGCTGACTACGTGAGCCCGGCTGTCTTCACACTGACTACGTGATCCCGGCTGTCTTCATACTGACTACGTGAGCCCGGCTGTCTTCACACTGACTACGTGAGCCCGGCTGTCTTCATACTGACTACGTGAGCCCGGCTGTCTTCACACTGACTACGTGAGCCCGGCTGTCTTCACACTGACTACGTGAGCCCGGCTGTCTTCACACTGACTACGTGAGCCCGGCTGTCTTCACGCTGACTACGTGAGCCCGGCTGTCTTCACGCTGACTACGTCAGTAGGGCATCAGTACCACCAAATCGTCAACACAAGATGACGGATCGAGACAGAGTACCACCAAATCGTCAGCACAAGATGACGGATCGAGACAAGGTACCACCAAATCGTCAACACAAGATGACGGATCGAGACAGAGTACCACCAAATCGTCAGCACAAGATGACGGATCGAGACATAGTACCACCAAATCGTTAACACAAGATGACGGATCGAGACAGAGTACCACCAAATCGTCAACATAAGATGACGGATCGAGACAGAGTACCACCAAATCGTCAGCACAAGATGACGGACCGAGACAGAGTACCACCAAATCGTCAACACAAGATGACGGATTGCGACAGAGTACCACCAAATCGTCAGCAAAAGATGACGGATCGAGACAGAGTACCACCAAATCGGCAGCATAAGATGACGGACTGAGACAGAGTACCACCAAATCGTCAGCACAAGATGACGGATCGAGACAGAGTACCACCAAATCGTCAGCACAAGATGACGGATCGAGACAAAGTACCACCAAATCGTCAACACGGATCGGATCGATCGATCGATGACGGATCGAGACAGAGTACCACCAAATCGTCAGCACAAGATGACGGATCGAGACATAGTACCACCAAATCGTTAACACAAGATGACGGATCGAGACAGAGTACCACCAAATCGTCAACATAAGATGACGGATCGAGACAGAGTACCACCAAATCGTCAGCACAAGATGACGGACCGAGACAGAGTACCACCAAATCGTCAACACAAGATGACGGATTGCGACAGAGTACCACCAAATCGTCAGCAAAAGATGACGGATCGAGACAGAGTACCACCAAATCGTCAGCACAAGATGACGGACCGAGACAGAGTACCACCAAATCGTCAGCACAAGATGACGGATCGAGACAGAGTACCACCAAATCGTCAGCACAAGATGACGGACCGAGACAGAGTACCACCAAATCGTCAACACAAGATGGCGGATCGAGACAGAGTACCACCAAATCGTCAACACAAGATGACGGATCGAGACAGAGTACCACCAAATCGTCAGCACAAGATGACGGATCGAGACAGAGTACCACCAAATCGTCAACACAAGATGACGGACCGAGACAGAGTACCACCAAATCGTCAACACAAGATGACGGACCGAGACAGAGTACCACCAAATCGTCAACACAAGATGACGGATCGAGACAGAGTACCACCAAATCGTCAACACAAGATGACGGACCGAGACAGAGTACCACCAAATCGTCAACACAAGATGACAGACCGAGACAGAGTACCACCAAATCGTCAGCACAAGATGACGGATCGAGACAGAGTACCACCAAATCGTCAGCACAAGATGACGGACCGAGACAGAGTACCACCAAATCGTCAACACAAGATGACGGACCGAGACAGAGTACCACCAAATCGTCAGCACAAGATGACGGATCGAGACAGAGTACCACCAAATCGTCAACACAAGATGACGGATCGAGACAGAGTACCACCAAATCGTCAACACAAGATGGCGGATCGAGACAGAGTATCACCAAATCGTCAGCATAAGATGACGGACCGAGACAGAGTACCACCAAATCGTCAACACAAGATGACGGATCGAGACAGAGTACCACCAAATCGTCAACACAAGATGACGGATCGAGACAGAGTACCACCAAATCGTCAACACAAGATGACGGACCGAGACAGAGCACCACCAAATCGTTAACACAAGATGACGGATCGAGACAGAGTACCACCAAATCGTCAACACAAGATGACGGACCGAGACAGAGTACCACCAAATCGTCAGCACAAGATGACGGATCGAGACAGAGTACCACCAAATCGTCAGCACAAGATGACAGACCGAGACAGAGTACCACCAAATCGTCAGCATAAGATGACGGACCGAGACAGAGTACCAACAAATCGTCAACACAAGATGACGGACCGAGACAGAGTACCACCAAATCGTCAACACAAGATGACGGATCGAGACAGAGTACCACCAAATCGTCAGCACAAGATGACGGATCGAGACAGAGTACCACCAAATCGTCAGCACAAGATGACGGATCGAGACAGAGTACCACCAAATCGTCAGCACAAGATGACAGACCGAGACAGCAGAGTGATCTCGATCGTTTGCATTCGTAGTCTGTCAGATGAGATCTGGAACTCGATCAATCAAAATGTATGTCGTAAACGAGAGCCTCAGCCCTCAGGTGTTACGTTTGTTAGGTTCTTTTTAGCTTAACCATCTATCACATATACAACATCAATTTGGCATTTATCAGTGAGATGGGAGATCACGGAATACTGCTGGAGGCCATATTCAACGTCTGCGCTCATGCGATTTATATTTTAAATAAAGCTAATGAATCGATGTAATTCCTCATGTGCTCATTACCTAATCAGACACGAATTGATTAAATTCAGTCAGAACATATCTCCTCATGGCGTATAACGCAAATATCAGATGTGATCTCCGCTGCTGCAGCGCGATCTGGTCGCGGCGGCTGAATCCTATACACAGGGGATCGACAGGGCGCAGTGTAGCTCCGTGTTAGCGTTTAACTTTCATACTTACACAACCCGTTCAACGTCTTTGGACTCCTTTTCGCACCCTCACTGAAGCATGTTGATGTAGAAGTCCTCGAGTTTCGGCGACATCAGCATGATAAAGTGTTCCTTGAAAGTGTGTTTTTCGGCCCGGATTTGCTCTGATAATCTGGAGCCGAGTTCCCTCTTCACGTTCCCTCCTCACCCCCCACACCCGACCAGATCAACCACACAGTCTGCCGAGCTCACGGCCGACCAGATCAACCAAACAGTCTGCCGAGCTCACGGTCGACCAGATCAACCAAACAGTCTGCCGAGCTCCTCGGTCGTGTCGTCACCGTCATGCGCGGCCTCCGGTCCGCCGCGCGGTGTGCCTCCGGTCTGCCGCGCGGTGTGCCTCCGGTCTGCCGCGCGGTGTGCCTCCGGTCTGCCGCGCGGTGTGCCTCCGGTCTGCCGCGCGGTGTTCCTCCGGTCTGCCGCGCGGTGTGTCTCCGGTCTGCCGCGCGGTGTGCCTCCGGTCTGCCGCGCGGTGTGCCTCCGGTCTGCCGCGCGGTGTTCCTCCGGTCTGCCGCGCGGTGTGCCTCCGGTCTGCCGCGCGGTGTTCCTCCGGTCTGCCGCGCGGTGTTCCTCCGGTCTGCCGCGCGGTGTTCCGGTGTGTTGTGTGCCGAATACCCAGACAGCTGTCTACCAGCTCTTGGCTCACGCTGGTTCCTGGTTCACGCCGAGAGATGTTAAGGATTTGTTACGAAATGTTTTCAGTACAGTCTCAAACATTTCAGTGTATTCGGTCGCTGGATAATGGTGCCGGGACTGAACTGAACCATCGATCACTGGTGCCGGGACCGAACTGAACCATCGATCACTGGTGCCGGGACCGAACTGAACCATCGATCACTGGTGTCGGGCCTGAACTGAACCATCGATCACTGGTGCCGGGACTGAACTGAACCATCGATCACTGGTGTCGGGCCTGAACTGAACCATCGATCACTGGTGCCGGGACTGAACTGAACCATCGATCACTGGTGACGGGACTGAACTGAACCATCGATCACTGGTGACGGGACTGAACTGAACCATCGATCACTGGTGCCGGGACTGAACTGAACCATCGATCACTGGTGCCGGGACTGAACTGAACCATCGATCACTGGTGACGGAACTGAACTGAACCATCGATCACTGGTGCCGAGACTGAACTGAACCATCGATCACTGGTGCCGGGACCGAACTGAACCATCGATCACTGGTGTCGGGCCTGAACTGAACCATCGATCACTGGTGCCGGGACTGAACTGAACCATCGATCACTGGTGACGGGACTGAACTGAACCATCGATCACTGGTGCCGGGACTGAACTGAACCATCGATCACTGGTGCCGGGACTGAACTGAACCATCGATCACTGGTGCCGGGACTGAACTGAACCATCGATCACTGGTGCCGGGACTGAACTGAACCATCGATCTCTGGTGCCGGGACTGAACTGAACCATCGATCACTGGTGTCGGGACTGAACTGAACCATCGATCACTGGTGTCGAATCCAATGGCCACATGTCCCCAGCTTTCCAATTATTTGGAGAATTGCGGATTGCCACAGAGGAGTGCAGTTCTGACAGCGACAGTGGACAGTGTTCTGGCAGTTCTGAGTTCTGACAGTGGATAGCGACGTGTAACATTGGCTACCTGGTTAACATAGTGAAGGACGGCAGTGGATAGCGACGTGTAACATTGGGTACCTGGTTAACATAGTGAAGGACGGCAGTGGATAGCGACGTGTAACATTAGGTACCTGGTTAACATAGTGAAGAACGGCAGGCAGACAGTGGATAGCGACATGTAACATTGTGTACCTGGTTAACATAGTAAAGGACGGCAGGCAGACAGTGGATAGCGACATGTAACATTGTGTACCTGGTTAACATAGTGAAGGATGGCAGGCAGACAGTGGATAGCGACATGTAACATTGGGTACCTGGTTAACATAGTGAAGGACGGCAGGCAGACATTGGATAGCGCCATGTAACATTGTGTACCTGGTTAACATATTGAAGGACGGCAGGCAGACAGTGGTTAGCGACGTGTAACATTGGGTACCTGGTTAACATAGTGAAGGACGGCAGGCAGACAGTGGATAGCGACATGTAACATTGGGTACCTGGTTAACATAGTGAAGGACGGTAGTGGATAGCGACATGTAACATTGGGTACCTGGTTAACATAGTGAAGGACGGCAGGCAGACAGTGGATAGCGACATGTAACATTGGGTACCTGGTTAACATAGTGAAGGACGACAGTGGATAGCGACGTGTAACATTGGGTACCTGGTTAACATAGTAAAGGACGGCAGGCAGACAGTGGATAGCGACATGTAACATTGTGCACCTGGTTAACATAGTGAAGGACGGCAGTGGAAAGCGACATGTAACATTGGGTACCTGGTTAACATAGAAAAGGACGGCAGACAGACAGTGGATAGCGACGTGTAACATTAGGTACCTGGTTAACATAGTGAAGGACGGCAGTGGATAGCGACATGTAACATTGGGTACCTGGTTACCATAGTGAAAGACGGCAGGCAGACAGTGGATAGCGACGTGTAACATTAGGTACCCGGTTAACATAGTGAAGGACGGCAGTGGATAGCGACATGTAACATTGGGTACCTGGTTAACATAGTGAAGGACGGCAGGCAGACAGTGGATAGCGACATGTAACATTGTGTACCTGGTTAACATAGTAAAGGACGGCAGGCAGACAGTGGATAGCGACATGTAACATTGTGTACCTGGTTAACATAGTAAAGGACGGCAGGCAGACAGTGGATAGCGACGTGTAACATTGGGTACCTGGTTAACATAGTGAAGGATGGCAGGCAGACAGTGGATAGCGACGTGTAGCATTGGGTACCTAGTTAACATAGTATAGGACGGCAGGCAGACAGTGGATAGCGACGTGTAACATTGTGCACCTGGTTAACATAGTAAAGGACGGCAGGCAGACAGTGGATAGCGACGTGTAATATTGGGTACCTGGTTAACTAGACGGCAGGCAGACAGTGGATAGCGACATGTAACATTGTGTACCTGGTTAACATAGTGAAGGATGGCAGGCAGACAGTGGATAGCGACATGTAACATTGGGTACCTGGTTAACATAGTAAAGGACGGCAGGCAGACAGTGGATAGCGACATGTAACATTGGGTACCTGGTTAACATAGTGAAGGACGGCAGGCAGACAGTGGATAGCGACATGTAACATTGGGTACCTGGTTAACATATTACAGGACGACAGTGGATAGCGACATGTAACATTGGGTACCTGGTTAACATAGTGAAGAACGGCAGTGGATAGCGATATGTAACATTGGGTACCTGGTTAACATAGTGAAGGACGGGAGTGGATAGCGACATGTAACATTGGGTACCTGGTTAACATAGTGAAGGACGGCAGGCAGACAGTGGATAGCGACATGTAACATTGGGTACCTGGTTAACATAGTAAAGGACGGCAGGCAGACAGTGGATAGCGACATGTAACATTGTGTACCTGGTTAACATAGTGAAGGACGGCAGGCAGACAGTGGATAGCGACATGTAACATTGGGTACCTGGTTAACATAGTGAAGGACGGCAGTGGATAGCGACATGTAACATTGTGTACCTAGTTAACATAGAAAAGGATGGCAGGCAGACAGTGGATAGCGACATGTAACATTGGGTACCTGGTTAACATAGTGAAGGACGGCAGGCAGACAGTGGATAGCGACATGTAACATTGGGTACCTGGTTAACATAGTAAAGGACGGCAGGCAGACAGTGGATAGCGACATGTAATATTGGGTACCTGGTTAACATAGTGAAGGACGGCAGTGGATAGCGACGTGTAACATTGGGTACCTGGTTAACATAGTGAAGGACGGCAGGCAGACAGTGGATAGCGACATGTAACATTGGGTACCTGGTTAACATAGTAAAGGACGGCAGGCAGACAGTGGATAGCGACATGTAACATTGGGTACCTGGTTAACATAGTGAAGGACGGCAGGCAGACAGTGGATAGCGACATGTAACATTGGGTACCTGGTTAACATAGTATAGGACGGCAGGCAGACAGTGGATAGCGACATGTAACATTGGGTACCTGGTTAACATAGTGAAGGACGGCAGGGAGACAGTGGATAGCGACATGTAACATTGGGTACCTGGTTAACATAGTAAAGGACGGCAGGCAGACAGTGGATAGCGACATGTAACATTGGGTACCTGGTTAACATAGTGAAGGACGGCAGGGAGACAGTGGATAGCGCCATGTAACATTGTGTACCTGGTTAACATATTGAAGGACGACAGTGGATAGCGACATGTAACATTGGGTACCTGGTTAACATAGTGAAGGACGGCAGGCAGACAGTGGATAGCGACGTGTAACATTGGGTACCTGGTTAACATAGTGAAGGACGGCAGGCAGACAGTGGATAGCGACATGTAACATTGGGTACCTGGTTAACATAATGAAGGACGGCAGTGGATAGCGACGTGTAACATTGGGTACCTGGTTAACATAGTGAAGGACGGCAGGCAGACAGTGGATAGCGACATGTAACATTGTGTACCTGGTTAACATAGTAAAGGACGGCAGGCAGACAGTGGATAGCGACATGTAACATTGTGCACCTGGTTAACATAGTGAAGGACGGCAGTGGAAAGCGACATGTAACATTGGGTACCTGGTTAACATAGTGAAGGACGGCAGTGGATAGCGACATGTAACATTGGGTACCTGGTTAACATAGTGAAGAACGGCAGGCAGACAGTGGATAGCGCCATGTAACATTGGGTACCTGGTTAACATAGTGAAGGACGGCAGGCAGACAGTGGACAGCGACGTGTAACATTGGGTACCTGGTTAACATAGTGAAGGACGACAGTGGATAGCGACATGTAACATTGGGTACCTGGTTAACACAGTGAAGGACTACAGTGGATAGCGACATGTAACATTGGGTACCTGGTTAACATAGTGAAGGACGGCAGGCAGACAGTGGTTAACGACGTGTAACATTGTACACCTGGTTAACATAGAAGGACGGCAGTGGATAGCGACGTCTAACATTGGGTACCTGGTTAACATAGTAAAGGACGGCAGGCAGACAGTGGATAGCGACATGTAACATTGGGTACCTGGTTAACATAGTGAAGGACGGCAGGCAGACAGTGGATAGCGACATGTAACATTGGGTACCTGGTTAACATAGTGAAGGACGGCAGGCAGACAGTGGATAGCGACATGTAACATTGGGTACCTGGTTAACATAGTGAAGGACGGTAGTGGATAGCGACATGTAACATTGTGTACCTAGTTAACATATTGAAGGACGGCAGGCAGACAGTGGATAGCGACATGTAACATTGGGTACCTGGTTAACATAGTGAAGGACGGCAGTGAATAGCGACGTGTAACATTGGGTACCTGGTTACAATGTAAAGGACGGCCGGGAGACAGTGGATAGCGACATGTAACATTGGGCACTTGGTTAACATAGTGAAGGACGGCAGGCAGACAGTGGATAGCGCCATGTAACATTGTGTACCTGGTTAACATATTGCAGGACGACAGTGGATAGCGACATGTAACATTGGGTACCTGGTTAACATAGTGAAGGACGGGAGTGGATAGCGACGTGTAACATTAGGTACCTGGTTAACATAGTGAAGGACGGCAGGCAGACAGTGGATAGCGACGTGTAACATTAGGTACCTGGTTAACATAGTGAAGGACGGCAGGCAGACAGTGGATAGCGACGTGTAACATTAGGTACCCGGTTAACATAGTGAAGGACGGCAGTGGATAGCGACATGTAACATTGGGTACCTGGTTAACATAGTGAAGGACGACAGTGGATAGCGACATGTAACATTGGGTACCTGGAGTGAAGGACGGCAGGCAGACAGTGGATAGCGCCAGTGTAACATTGTGTACCTGGTAACATAGTGGAAGGACGACAGTGGATAGCGACATGTACATTGGGTACCTGGTTAACATAGTGAAGGACGGGAGTGGATAGCGACGTGTAACATTGGGGTACCTGGTTAACATAGTGAAGGACGGCAGTGGATAGCGACGTGTAACATTGGGTACCTGGTTAACATAGTGAAGGACGACAGTGGATAGCGACATGTAACATTGGTACCTGGTTAACATAGTGAAGGACGGCAGGCAGACAGTGGATAGCGACATGTAACATTGTGTACCTGGTTAACATAGTGAAGGACGGCAGGGAGACAGTTGATAGCGCCATGTAAACATTGTGTACCTGGTTAACATAGTGAAGGACGGACAGTGAATAGCGACATGTAACATTAGGTACCTGGTTAACATAGTGAAGGACGGCAGTGATAGCGACATGTAACATTGGGTACCTGGTTACACATAGTGAAGGACGGCAGGCAGACAGTGGATAGCGACATGTAACATTGGGTACCTGGTTAACATAGGGGGTGTGAAGGACGGCAGTGGATAGCGACATGTAACTTTGGGTACCTGGTTAACATAGTAAAGTACGGCAGTGGATAGAGACGTGTAACATTGTGTACCTGTTAGAACATAGAAGGACGCAGGCAGACAGTGGATAGCGATATGTAACATTGGGTACCTGGTTAACATAATGAAGGACGGCAGTGGATAGCGACGTGTAACATTGGGTACCTGGTTAACATAGTGAAGGACGGCAGGCAGACAGTGGTTAGCGACATGTACATTGGGTACCTGGTTAACATAGTGAAGGACGGCAGTGGAAAGCGACATGTAACATTGGGTACCTGGTTAACAAAGTGAAGAACGGCAGGCAGACATTGGATAGCGACATGTAACATTGGGTACCTGGTTTACATAGTGAAGGACGGAAGTGGATAGCGACATGTAACATTGGGGTACCTGGTTAACATAGTGAGGACGGCAGTGGATAGCGACATGTAACATTGGGTACCTGGTTAAACATAGTGAAGCGCAGGAGCAGACAGTGGATAGCGACATGTAACATTGGGACACTGGTTAACATATTGAAGGACGGCCAGTGGATAGCGACGTGTAACATTGGGTACCTGGTTAACATATTGAAGGACGGCAGTGGATAGCGACATGTAACATTGGGTATCTGGTTAACATAGTGAAGAACGGCAGCAGACATTGGATAGCGACATGTAACATTGGGTACCTGGTTAACATAGTGAAGGACGGAAGTGGATAGCGACATGTAACATTGGGTACCTGGTTAACATATTGAAAGGACGGCAGTGGAATAGCGACGTGTAACATTGGGTACCTGGTTAACATAGTGAAGGACGGCAGTGGATAGCGACGTGTAACATTGGGTACCTGGTTAACATAGTGAAGGGACTGCAGTGGATAGCGACATGTAACATGGTTACCTGGTTAACATAGTAAAGGACGGCAGGCAGACAGTGGATAGCGACGTGTAATATTGGGTAACCTGGTTAACATAGTAAAGGACGGCAGGCAGGACAGTGGATAGCGACGTGTAATATTGGGTACCTGGTTAACAGTGAAGGACGGTAGTGGATAGCGCCATGTAACATTGGGTACCTGGTTAACATAGTGAAGGGACGACAGTGGATAGCGACGTGTAACATTGGGGTACCTGTGTTAACCATAGTGGAAGGACGGCAGCAGACATGTGGATAGCGCCATGTAACATTGTGTACCTGGTTAACATAGTAAAGGAACGGCAGGCAGACAGTGGATAGCGACATGTAACATTGGGTACCTGGTTAACATAGTGAAGGACGGCAGGCAGACAGTGGGATAGCGACGTGTAACATTGGGTACCTGTGTTAACATCACTGGCGGGTCAAAAATGGGGGGGGCTAAAATTTCGCTCCGCCTCAGTAGCGAAAGTTGTTGACGACAGGGGGGGGGATGGGGTGGAGTCGGGTCGTCAGCGCGAAAAATCGGTGAGCGGGGGGGTGGTGTGGTGTCGGTTCTGGAAAGCGAAAATAATTTACGGGGGGATTTTTTATCTCCTAATTATCGCTTCTTACAGCCAATGCAGTAACACGCGGGGCGGGGGACATCCTTGTATTGAATGCCCGTCATGCTCCTGTGGGGGGGGGGGGATTTGCCCCTAATGCCCCCACTCCTCTGGATCCGCCACTGGTAAAACCAGACAAACCCCATCTTACCTCTTCTGTCGCTTTCAAACATTTTTTTTTTGGTAGCTGAGGTTCATGCTGAGTCTGCTCTTGACTAGCTTGGAAATGCTAAAAATTGTGAGACCTTATACATAGCACCCATAAAATGCTCCGGGGTAAATACCTAAGGATGGTGCAAAATGGGTGTCAGATTTAAATTGGTACCTGAAATTACTTGAGTCTGGATATGACCTGAGACCAATAGTAGCATCCCCAAGCTATAGTAATTTAAAATAACCTTGACAATTAAATATATTAACTTCACCTACACATTGACAAAGTGTGAATTTATTTGGCTACATGTTTACAGGAAAAAGGAGAACAACGATACCCAAGTCCCAGTCACAATTCCTCAAATACTGTCGAAATGCGTTCCACGCACGCTATTCAGCGCTATAAACTTTGGCGCCAAAACGCTTGTTTTTTAATTTACGTTGGTTGTAGGAATCGCTACAGATCGAAATTAGCGCCAGACGCGCCACGCTTATTTGGAAATGTCGATTAGGCAAAGTCAAGGGCCCATCATACTTAGGGACAGTGGCGTAACGAGTATCAACTATCAGGTCATGCAGGTCATGACCTGGTCCTTTGACCCGAGGCACCCATGGCAAAGCTGGCGCCCCTCCGATCAGTCACGACGCCCCTGCTGGCCAGTAACGGTGCCACTCCGGCCAGTGAGGACGCTCCCCCGGCCAGTGACGGCACTCTTGCGGCCAGTGACTGCGCCCTCGGCCAGTGAGGGCGTCCTCTGTCTATAGACGGCGCCTCTCCGGGCCCGTGACAGCGCCACTGCGGCCAGTGACCACGCCCTTCCGGCGGATTAACGCACCTCTCCGGCTAGTGACGGCGCCCCTCTCCGGCGAGTGACGGCGCCCCTCCGACTAGTGACCTGCCCCTCTTTGGCGAGTGACGGCGCCCCTCCGGCAGTGACTCTCCCTTCCGCACGGTGCGGAAGGAGAGGGCCCCCCCCGCCCTGCAAAATTTCGCCAATATTGGTGGCGCTCTGTCGATCGGGATGGCGCCCCTCAAGGCAATGACTTGGTCCTTTGTGAATTTCTGCGTACGCCACTGCTTAGGGAGCCATAAGTCAGTCAACTCTCAAGAGATTGCTTTGACATTTGGTTTGGGCATCGTCCACACTTGGTTCTCCAATATATATTCCGGCCTTTCATATGATTTTATATTTTATATGATTTTATGAAGGAAAACAAAATTGGGAAAAAATCCACCAATCAAAATTTCCAAACCTGTTCAAAAACCGGAATATATATTGGAGAACGAAGTACAGACAATGCCCAAACCGAATTTCAAAGCAACATCTTTAGTTTTGGCTGACATATGGCTACTTAAGTATGATGGGTCCTGAATTTTGTATTAGACATTTCCAAATATGCACGCGTCACGATACGATACTCCTGCTACCAAAATGATACAAAATAGAGGAAAACACGATCGAGGAGGAAAAAAAAAACGATTTTTTTGGTCGCAAATGGTTATTTTTTTTTGCATCAGTACCCATTTTCATCGCCAGTTTCAGCGGGATGGGGGGGGGCTAATTTCTATTGCTGCCCCCGTCGGAGCGTGGGGGAGGGGGGGGGGTGGGGGGGGGGGGGGGGGGCTGCCCCTGCCGCCCCCTGGATCCGCCAGTGTATATATTTCCGGCTTTTTCATATGGTTTGATGTTTTATATGATTTTATGAAGGAAAAAAATTGGAGAAACAATCCACAAAATCAAAATTTCCAAAGATATTGAAAAACCGAATATATATTGGAGCACGAAGCATAGACAATACCAAACCGAATTTAGAAGCAATATCTTTAGTTTTGCTGACTTATGACTACTTATGGTATGATGGGTCTGGATTTGTATTAGACATTTCCAAATATGCACGCGGCACTTTCCCCTCCTGCTACCAAAATGCTACAAAATGGAGGGAAACACGAACGAGGAATTTTTTACGATTTGTGTTCGCAAAAAGTTATTTTTCGCAGTCAGTACCCATTTTCATCGCCAGTTTCAGCGGATTTAGGGGGGGGGGGTGTGTAATTCTATTGGGCGCCCCGTGGAGCGTGGGATGGGGGGGAGGGGCGACCCACTGACTACGGGCTTTTGCCCCTGCCGCCCCCCCCCCCCCTGGATCCGCCAGTGGTTAACATAGTGAAGGACGGCAGGCAGTCCAAGGCGATAGTTACCAGTGGCGCACGCAGGGGGGGGGGGGGGTCAAAGGGGTCAGCTGACCATCCCCCCCCGAAATTTATGAGGGGTGCCCGCATCAAAAGGACCCGTATTCTGGCCCATACCTGGGCAGGGCCCGGTCTTGGTAAGGCCTGATCGAGGTAGAGGCCCGGTGCTGGTAAAGGCATGATATGGGGGCCCGGTCCTTGCATATTCTTGATGCTGGCCGTTTCTGGGTAGGGGCCCGGTCTTGGCCAGGCCCGGTGCTGGCAAAAGGGCGTGGCATGGGCCACGGTCAGGACGAGGGCCCGGCCACAACAGGGACTGGTCCTTGCATATTCTTGATACGGGCCCCTTTCTAGTAGGGGACCGGTCTTGGTCAGGTCCGATCGAGGCAGGGGGCCGGGCTGCAAAAGCGTATTATGGTTATGGAGCCCGGTCAGGACGAGGGCCAGGACACAACAGGGCCCGCTCCTTGCAATGATTTGATACGGGCCCTTCCTGATAGGGGCCTGTTCTCGGTAGGGGCCGATCAAGACAGGGCCCCGGTGCTGGCAGAGGCGTGATATGGGGGCCCCGTCAGGTTGAGGGCCCGGTCTTTGCAAGTTATTGATACGGGCCCCGTTCCTAGTAGGGGCCCGGTCTGATCAGGGCCTGATCGAGGCATGGGGCCCGGTGCTGGCAAAGACGTGATATGGGCCCCGGTCACAACAAGGCCCCGGTCTTTGCATTTTCTTGATATGGGCCCGTTTCTGGTATGGGTCCGGTCTTGGTCAGGTCCGATCGGGTAGGGGCTCGGTGTTGGCCAAAGGCGGTGATATGGGGCTCGGTCAGGACAAAGGCCCGGTCACAACAGGGCGCGCTCCTGGGAAATTTCTTTGATACGACTCCCTTTCCATGATAGTGGCGCCGTTCCTGGTAGGGGGCCCGATCGAGGCTAGGGGCCCGGTGCTTAGCAGAGGCGTGAAATGAGGTCCGGTCAGGACCAAGGGGCCCGGTCACAACAAGGGTGCGCTCCTGGAATTTTTTTGATACGTCCCCTTTCTGATATGGGCCCGATTCCTGGTAGGGGCCCGATCGAGTGCAGGGGCCCGGTGCATGGCAGAGGCGTGCCACGCGATTATGGGGCCCTCGTCAGGACGAGGGCCCGGTCACAACAGGCCCGCCTCCTTGCATTTTTTTTAGACGGGGCCCGTTCCTGGTAGGGGCCCGAATCAAGGGCAGGGCCCCGGTGCTGGCAGAGGGGTGATAATGGGGCCCGGTCAGGTCTAGTCTCTTGGCCAAACTAGTGGCATAGAGGCAACGTGAACTAAATTTATCACCCCTTTACAACAAAGAGATATGCGTTTGTTTTTTCCCCCATATAAGTTACACTGCAAATTTCCATGCGATTATAACTTGACCTTAGGACACCGATAATAGAAAATCACCGCATATTGTAGTCCCTAATGAACCTGATGACGTGCCATGAGTTTCATGTCGCTCGATTAACCCACTGTGCCGGCCGTTGCTACAATTAAGTTGTTTGTGGTCAGTGCCGTTTGACCTGACCTGGTGACCTGACCGACTGACCTGTCCTGGGACACAATTTGTTGCTAAAACGTGGCTTAGCTATTAATTTCAAGTTGCTGAATCAGTTTCAAGTCGTTATCTCTATTGCGTTTTCTGATTATGGCGGGAAATAAACGCCCCGCCCCCGAGCGCCTACCAGGGTAAATTCCTTTTCCCAGTTCGAGAACGTAGCCTAACATAGTATATAACGGACTTTGACGTTCCAAAGGCTGGCAACTTTTAAACCTGTAAAGGAACATGAGTCTGGGAGGTTAGAAAGTAAAACAGCGCCATAAGTTGGTCAATTTCTAAAATTGCCTCAATTTCCGAAGAGATTATTCATTCAACCCTAGAGAATATAATGTCCCGTGTTAGCGCGGATTTCTATATACACTACAATTATGTGCATAAGCATCTCAAACATATATATATATATATATATATATATAGATATATATATATAATATATATATATATATAATTATAATATATATATATATATATATACATATATATATATATATATATATATAATATATATATTATGATATATATATATATATATATATATATAATTATTATATATATATATATATATATTATATAAATATATATTATATATGAATTATATATATATATATATATATATATATATATATATATATATATATATATATTAT
>JAXIVJ010009519.1:0-50701 GCA_036785665.1 Chirona hameri | reverse complement strand
AATTTGAGCTGGGGGAGGGGGGGGGGGCGGGTAGCGGGCCGTCAGCGAAAATTTGTTGAGCGGGAGGGGGGGTTGAGCAGAGAGCAGGCCGACAGCCGTCCGCCATTGTACGTCCGGCCGTTTTGGGGGGCCAAATCACGGTTTCGGGACCTTGGGGGCCATGGCCCCTCCCCCCTGGATTCGCCCCTGGGAACTGAGCAAGGCTTTAGTATTTATTGTGTCGCGCCGCAAGCGAGCTAAGTCTGGTGAAATACGGTTAGCCTGCCAGAGCCCGTCTAACTTTACTAAGGGTTTTTGCCGGTCGTTTCACAGATCTCGTAGCAGTCGGGTTAGTGTTCAGCGGCCGGCTGTCCCACAGTAAAGCCCGGGGAAGAACCCTCCGCCCTGCCAGGCGCCGTGCGCGCCCAGGCTTCCTCCGCCACCCGTTCCCGCTTTGTCCTCACTTCCAAACGCAGAGTAAAGCCGCCTTGGATAGCTGGCAGAAGGCCGGCTCATTGTCACAGCACATAACTGCTGCGGCCCGCTCCGGGTTTTATAGCCAGCCAGCCCGCTCCTGACAAACGCCGAGCTGCTCACAACAAAGCCCGTGCAGGCCCCGGCCGGCAGGTACGACCCACGGCACTGACACCAGATTCACACGGTTCACACGCAAGGCGGCAACCGTAGCGCTATGATCACGGCTTATGGGAGGCAGCAGCTCACATGTCAATTGTCAAGTGTACCGTACGTCGTGAGTGTCGGCAGAGCGGGTGGACCAACTACGTCATACCACTGCCGGCTGACTCGGGGGAATATGTGCACGGGATGACTGTGCACGGGGTGAATCTGTGTGCGGGGTGACTCAGTGCACGGGTGATTTGGTGCCCGAGGTGACTTGGTGCACGGGTGATTTGGTGCCCGAGGTGACTTGGTGCACGGGTGATTTGGTGCCCGAGGTGACTCAGTGCACGGGTGATTTGGTGCCCGAGGTGACTCTGTGTGCGGCTCAGCTCTCAGTCGTCTGCCGGCTGACTCGTGTGACTCGGCCGACTCGTGTGACTCGGCTGACTCGTGTGACTCGGCTGACTCGTGTGACTCGGCTGACTAGTGTGACTCGGCCGACTCGTGTGACTCGGCTGACTCGTGTGATTCGGCTGACTCGTATGACTCGGCTGACTCAGCTGACTCGGCTGACTCGGCCGACTCGTGTGACTCGGCTGACTCGTGTGACTCGGCTGACTCGTGTGACTCGGCTGACTCGGCCGACTCGTGTGACTCGGCCGACTCGTGTGACTCGGCCGACTCGTGTGACTTGGCCGACTCGTGTGACTCGGCTGACTCGTGTGACTCGGCTGACTCGTGTGACTCGGCTGACTCGTGTGACTCGGCCGACTCGTGTGACTCGGCCGACTCGTGTGACTCGGCTGACTCGTGTGACTCGGCTGACTCGTGTGACTCGGCTGACTCGTGTGACTCGGCTGACTCGTGTGGCTCGGCCGTCTCGTGTGACTCGGCTGACTCGGCGGACTCGGCTGACTCGTGTGACTCGGCTGACTCGTGTGACTCGGCTGACTCGTGTGACTCGGCCGACTCGTGTGACTCGGCTGACTCGTGTGACTCGGCTGACTCGGCTGACTCGGCTGACTCGTGTGACTCGGCTGACTCGGCTGACTCGTGTGACTCGGCTGACTCGTGTGACTCGGCTGACTCGGCTGACTCGTGTGACTCGGCTGACTCGTGTGACTCGGCTGACTCGTGTAACTCGGCTGACTCGTGTGACTCGGCTGACTCGTGTGACTCGGCTGACTCGTGTGACTCGGCCGACTCGTGTGACTCGGCTGACTCAGGTAACTTGGGTGTACGGCCCAGCACCCTGCGCCGGCTGGCGTTGTGTTGGCAGCGCTGCCGTGGAGAACGGTATCTGCCGCCCGCTATCGGCCGCGTCCGAAGCCAGAGCCGTGGCGCCCCAGGCGTGACCGGCGGCCGGTCCAAAGCCGAGCCGCTGCCGTGGCCGCTATGTTGGCTGTCGGCGGCATGTCAGTGGGTCTGACAGGCAGCCGTGACGGCTCTGTGGCTGACCCGACACCCACGGAGCAGCGTGACGGCTCTGTGGCTGACCCGACACCCACGGAGCAGCGTGACGGCTCTGTGGGCTGACCCGACACCCACGGAGCAGTGTGACGGCTCTGGCCGACCCGACACCCACGGAGCAGCGTGACGGCTCTGTGGCTGACCCGACACCACGGAGCAGCGTGACGGCTCTGTGGCTGACCCGACACCCACGGAGCAGCGTTGACGGCTCTGTGGCTGACCCGACACCCACGGAGCAGCGTGACGGCTCTGTGGCTGACCCGACACCCACGGAGCAGCGTGACGGCTCTGTGGCTGACCAGACACCGACGGAGCAGCGTGACGGCTCTGTGGGCTGACCCGACACCCACGGAGCAGCGTGACGGCTCTGTGGGCTGACCCGACACCCACGGAGCAGTGTGACGGCTCTCTGGCCGACCCGACACCCACGGAGCAGTGTGACGGCTCTGTGGCTGACCCGACACCCACGGAGCAGCGTGACGGCTCTGTGGCTGACCAGACACCCACGGAGCAGCGTGACGGCTCTGTGGCTGACCCGACACCCACGGAGCAGCGTGACGGCTCTCTGGCCGACCCGACACCCACGGAGCAGCGTGACGGCTCTGTGGGCTGACCCGACACCCACGGAGCAGTGTGACGGCTCTCTGGCCGACCCGACACCCACGGAGCAGCGTGACGGCTCTGTGGCTGACCCGACACCCACGGAGCAGTGTGACGGCTCTCTGGCCGACCCGACACCCACGGAGCAGCGTGACGGCTCTGTGGCTGACCCGACACCCACGGAGCAGTGTGACGGCTCTGTGGCTGACCCGACACCCACGGAGCAGTGTGACGGCTCTGTGGCTGACCCGACACCCACGGAGCAGCGTGACGGCTCTGTGGCTGACCCGACACCCACGGAGCAGTGTGACGGCTCTGTGGCTGACCCGACACCCACGGAGCAGTGTGACGGCTCTGTGGCTGACCCGACACCCACGGAGCAGTGTGACGGCTCTGTGGCCGACCCGACACCCACGGAGCAGTGTGACGGCTCTCTGGCCGACCCGACACCCACGGAGCAGTGTGACGGCTCTCTGGCCGACCCGACACCCACGGAGCAGTGTGACGGCTCTGTGGCTGACCCGACACCCACGGAGCAGTGTGACGGCTCTGTGGCTGACCAGACACCCACGGAGCAGTGTGACGGCTCTGTGGCCGACCCGACACCCACGACTCAGGACTGCTGCCGGCTGCTGTTGAGCCGCCGTAAAGACTGTCGGTCCCGGGTCCAGCCCCTTGGCAGCTGTAGCCGTGCTGACTCGTCTTTACAACAGTTTACCGACCGAACTGACTGGTCTGAGGCCTGCCTCATTTAAACGTAACTTGCGGGTGTACATGAAAGGCCGAGGTGTGAACTAACGTGTGACAGCCATGCTTTGTCTGTGCTATTGTTTTCGCATTACCAGTTTATATCTATTTTGTGTTGATGCCTAGTTTTGTAAGCCGTGCACCATTGTTTTATCCGGTATGTATCTGAGTATGAATGTCAACTCCCTGTTTCCCCATGTACCTACTGTTTTATGTCTCGTGACGCCGGGCTAGGAATAGCCACAATGTGTGTGGATGGCCCGAAGTCGTTAAATACAAATACAAATACTGCTGCTGACGGCTGCTGCTGAGCCGCCGTAAAGACCGTCGGTCCCGGGTCCAGCCCCTGGGCAGCTGTAGCCGCGCTGACGCCGCTGGCCAGCGGCCTTGCTCACATTTCATTTGGATATTGCAATTTGCATGGAGGCTCAACATATACTATTGATAATTTGAGGTATAATCCTGGGTTCTATGTCGAAACAAATTAACGCTCAGATTATGTCCACAATCTACACTGGCTACCTCACAAAACCATTATTAAGCCGAGACACAGAAAGCTGCGATCTGAAAAGTCGAAAATCGTCAAAACGCAACTATTTATTACATGGAAATACTTTCAGCTTACAGCATGTTTTTGTCAGGTCATAAAAAGAGTCATCAGATAGTCGATAGAAGGTCTAAACCGAAGTGGGGGAGGCTGCACGGTTCACTGCGAAGTGTGCCAGCGCCCTTTGTGGCAGGCAGTCCTTGCTTTTCTGCTCTATTTGGCTTCGTGTTTTGCGCATTCAACATGTCTTCGCTGATATATGTATCACACATGCACATATTATGTGTGTTCCATATTTGCCCCGGTACCGGTACCGACTGAGATACCCGGCAACTGTACCTGCGTAGTCCCCGGTACCGGTACCGACTGAGATACCCGGCAACTGTACCTGCGTAGTCCCCGGTACCGGTACCGACTGAAATACCCGGCAACTGTACCTGCGTAGTCCCCGGTACCGGTACCGACTGCAATACCCGGCAACTGTACCTGCGTAGTCCCCGGTACCGGTACCGACTGAAATGCCCGGCAACTGTACCTGCGTAGTCCCCGATCCGTGTGCGGGGCGATCTGCCGATGTTTGTAACTGTATCCGTGTGTCGGTCGTGCCTTATACGGTCTGCGTCAGTCGGGGAGCGTGCGGCCGCATCTGATACAGATCACACCCGAGCCCTGCCGTCCGTCCGCCGCTCCGGCCCGGCCGCCCTGCCGTCCGTCCGCCGCCCCGGTCCGGCCGCCCGCCGCCCCGGTCCGGCCGCCCCGGCACGGCAGACAATGGCGATACTGGATCTGCTCCGCTGCTCGCGAGTGTTTGTGTGCGTGTCTGCTGAGCCGGTCTGGCCTGTTGGGCCGGTGGGTTAGGTTGTGTGCAGGTGTTTGTGTGCGTGTCTGCTGAGCCGGTCTGGCCTGTTGGGCCGGTGGGTTAGGTGGTGTGCAGGTGTTTGTGTGCGTGTCTGCTGAGCCGGTCTGGCCTGTTGGGCCGGTGGGTTAGGTTGTGTGCAGGTGTTTGTGTGCGTGTCTGCTGAGCCGGTCTGGCCTGTTGGGGTGGTGGGTTAGGTTGTGTGCAGGTGTTTGTGTGCGTGTCTGCTGAGCCGGTCTGGCCTGTTGGGCCGGTGGGTTAGGTTGTGTGCGTGTCTGCTGAGCCGGTCTGGCCTGTTGGGCCGGTGGGTTAGGTTGTGTGCAGGTGTTTGTGTGCGTGTCTGCTGAGCCGGTCTGGCCTGTTGGGCCGGTGGCTTAGGTTGTGTGCGTGTCTGCTGAGCCGGTCTGGCCTGTTGGGCCGGTGGGTTAGGTGGTGTGCAGGTGTTTGTGTGCGTGTCTGCTGAGCCGGTCTGGCCTGTTGGGCCGGTGGGTTAGGTTGTGTGCGTGTCTGCTGAGCCGGTCTGGCCTGTTGGGCCGGTGGGTTAGGTGGTGTGCAGGTGTTTGTGTGCGTGTCTGCTGAGCCGGTCTGGCCTGTTGAGGCGTTGGGTTAGGTTGTGCGCGTGTCTGCAGAGGCGACCTGCTGGGTTTATGCCAGCCTGCTGGGCCGGTGGGTTAGGTTGTGCGCGTGTGTGCAGAGGCGACCTGCTGGGTTTATGCCAGCCTGCTGGGCCGGTGGGTTAGGTTGTGCGCGTGTGTGCAGAGGCGACCTGCTGGGTTTATGCCAGCCTGCTGGGCCGGTGGGTTAGGTTGTGCGCGTGTGTGCAGAGGCGACCTGCTGGGTTTATGCCAGCCTGCTGGGCCGGTGGGTTAGGTTGTGCGCGTGTGTGCAGAGGCGACCTGCTGGGTTTATGCCAGCCTGCTGGGCCGGTGGGTTAGGTTGTGTGCGTGTCTGCTGAGCCGGTCTTGCCTGTTGAGGCGTTGGGTTAGGTTGTGCGCGTGTGTGCAGAGGCGACCTGCTGGGTTTATGCCAGCCTGCTGGGCTGGGGTAGTATGTGAGGCAGGAACCGTGCCTGATGCGACCTCCCGCGGCCCGAGAGTCGAGTGCTATAGAGCCGCTGGGTCGGCCCGCCAGCCAGGTGTCGGTGGTGGGCGTTGCTGCGTTTGACAGGAGCAGCCCAGCAGCTGCCGAGCAGCGGTCGGTAATGTGTGCCGCTGTGGCGTGTTGCAGCCTCTGTGATATGGCGTGTGCTGCAGGTGGTGCACGTGTTATACCCCGACCTGACCTGCCGGTGTGGCGTGGATCAACTGCACAGTGTACGGTGTCCGCCGGTTTGTGACCGCTGCCGCTGCACAGTGGACGATAACGGCCTGCTAGCGCGACATTGGTGATTTTTTTATTACTATTTTATGCGGCTCATGTTCAATAAAAATGGAGCATTGTGGGTGATCATGGTCGCAATCAAAGGCTTTGGATGGAAAGTATGGCCCATAAACTGAAATGCCTCGATTTTGACCTTTGACCCGACTTTGACCTAATATGTGATCTCAATTCCACAATTTCGAGTATGCTTTAGATGTGAGTCACTGAGAGCTTTCGAATGCCGCCTTATGCGTCTCGCTGCGATCATTGGTTCCGGAGATAACGAGGGAGGCAATATTTTCCTCCCCCCGGTCAATGCCGGGTTAAACCCAGATAAGATAAAGTGCATATTTTGGCTCCCTGATTCATCCGATTGATATGCTACATGTTCAAACCGATGCCGTAAATTGAAGCAGAAACGCCGTGTCGCGCTAAAAGGCCGTTCTCGCCCACTGTGCGCTGGCCGGGGCACTAGGTATCAGGCGGTACTACGAACTGATAAAATGGCATCTGCCTCGCGTTCTAGCTCCTCTCTAGCCGTCGGAAACAATAGTCTGACTGCTGTTTCCCGCTGTTTCAGGCTCTCCATGTCAACTGTAACCGGTGACCGGTAGTGGCCGGTGACCGAGGTGACCGGTAGTGCCCGGTGACCCGGTGACCGACAGTGACCCGCCGCCATGGCTGGGTATGACGAGACGCGGTTGCCGGCCGGCCTGCCGGGCGCCGGGCCGCGGCAGGCCATGTCGCTGCCGCACAACATCCGACCGGAGCAGATGGTCGGCACCGAGACCCCCGGTGAGGAGTCCTACTGACGCCGCTGAATGGCCACAGGGCAGATACTGAGCGGTCACAGGGCGGCCATAACACGGGCATAGAACGGTCACAGGACGGTCACAGGACGGGCATAGAACGGTCACAGGACGGTCACATCACACATGACGGGCATATAACGGTCACAGGACGGTCACACCACACATGGCGGGCATATAACGGTCACAGGACGGTCACAGGACGGTCATAGAACGGTCACAGGACGGTCACAGGACGGTCACATCACACATGACGGACATAGAACGGTCACAGGACGGTCACACCACACATGACGGTCATAGAACGGTCACAGGACGGTCACAGGACGGTCATAGAACGGTCACAGGACGGTCACAGGACGGTCATAGAACGGTCACAGGACGGTCACAGGACGGTCACAGGACGGCCACAGGACGGTCACAGGACGGTCACATCACACATGACGGGCATAGAACGGTCACAGGACGGTCACACCACACATGACGGGCATAGAACGGTCACAGGACGGTCACAGGACGGTCACATCACACATGACGGACATAGAACGGTCACAGGACGGTCACATGACGGTCACATCACACATGACGGGCATAGAACGGTCACAGGACGGTCACAGGACGGTCATAGAACGGTTACAGGACGGTCACATGACGGTCATAGAACGGTCACAGGACGGTCACAGGACGGTCATAGAGCGGTCACAGGACGGTCACATCACACATGACGGGCATAGAACGGTCACAGGACGGTCACAGGACGGTCACATCACACATGACGGGCATAGAACGGTCACAGGACGGTCACAGGACGGTCACATCACACATGACGGGCATAGAACCGTCACAGGACGGTCACAGGACGGTCACATCACACATGACGGGCATAGAACGGTCACAGGACGGTCACAGGACGGTCACATCACACATGACGGGCATAGAACGGTCACAGGACGGTCACATCACACATGACGGGCATAGAACGGTCACAGGACGGTCACAGGACGGTCACACCACACATGACGGGCATAGAACGGTCACAGGACGGTCACACCACACATGACGGTCATAGAACGGTCACAGGACGGCCACAGGACGGTCACAGGACGGTCACATCACACATGACGGGCATAGAACGGTCACAGGACGGTCACAGGACGGTCACAGGACGGTCACATCACACATGACGGGCATAGAACGGTCACAGGACGGTCACACCACACATGACGGTCATAGAACGGTCACAGGACGGCCACAGGACGGTCACAGGACGGTCACATCACACATGACGGGCATAGAACGGCCACAGGACGGTCACAGGACGGTCACAGGACGGTCACATCACACATGACGGGCATAGAACGGTCACAGGACGGTCACAGAACGGTCACAGGACGGTCACATGCAGTGGCAGAGAAGTGGTCCGTTTCTCCATTTTTCTGAACTTGGCAGTTTTGTTCCGTGAAAGCTTTGACTGTAAAGAATGATTTTTTAGTCTGCGGGTGCATATGGCTGACGAGCGTAACAAATAGACTGAGACTTGACTTTCCGAACAATGGCCGGGACGTGACAGTGATGCGACACATTGTCAACACATTTCGTAAGGCGGAACCTCCAAATTCCCAACATCCAAAATTTCTGCAGTGATTCAGGGAAGGAAAACTGGTACTTTTCCAAAAAATTAAACCAAAAACACAACCTCCCAGTTCTTTTTTTTGCGTATTCAGGTTACAACCCCGCCACCGATACCATCGTCATCGGGGCCGTGGATAACCCTGGGACACTAAAAACACGTTATGCAAAAGACAAAGTACTTTAGACTGAGAGTTGAGCCCAGTTTCCCATATGCGCATACGCAACGGTACAAGGTACCTTTTTAGCATACGACCCGGGAGTCTCGGTCCCCGACTGACGCCAAGACCATATCATGACCATATATGCTGTCTGATCGTGCGAGTTTCTGGCGCGGGATCCGTGAGTTCGCCCTTCGACCCACGAGAGGAGGCGGCGGCGCCGAGGATATGCCGATGGACCGAGCTGACGACTTCAATCGCCATTTCGCCTCAGTCGGGCCTAAGATAGCTGCCGAGCTGGCAGCCGGCTGCCACAGCGTGCCACCTCTCCCTCCGAGACCACCGTGCGTCACCACAGCCCAGCTAGTCTTAGAACCGGTGACCTTACCCATGCTTTCTAGTGCCTTGAAAGAACTGTCCTCTTCTAGGGCTGTTGGACTCGATGGTGTGCCGCTACTTGCATTGAAAAACTGTTTCGCTGTCTTAGGGCCTCACTTGCTTCATCTCGTCAACACTTCTGTCATCACTTGCGTCTTCCCAAGTGACTGGAAAATTGCCTCAGTTCTCCCTCTTCATAAATCTGGGCCTCGCGATGCTCCTGGCAATTTTAGGCCGATATCGATTTTATCAGTGTTGTCAAAATTATGCGAGAAGGTTGTATGTACGCAGTTGTCGGCGCATCTCGTTTCCCACAGCCTGTTGGCGCCTTCACAATACGCGTACAGGCCGTGCCACTCGACGGAGGATGCCGTGGTCGACGCTGTGGAATGGATGACGCGCCGGATCGACGCGGGACATGTCGTCGCCGTCACCTCCGTCGACCTTAGTAGAGCCTTTGACAGCGTTGACCACGGTGTCCTCCTGACCAAGCTACAGTGGTACGGCATCGATCCCCGATGGTTCCGGAGTTACCTCGATGGTCGGCTGCAGGTGGTGAGAGGCGGATCACTATCCCTTCCTTTATCCCACGGCGTCCCTCAGGGGTCCCTCGTGGGCCCACTCCTCTTCAGCATCTTCACGAACGATCTTGCATCGTACCTTCCTCACGGGCGTCTGGTGTCCTACGCAGACGACACCCAGCTCCTCGACTCTGCCCTCCCAGCACACCTATCCCTACTAAAATCCCGCCAGGAGGATACCATCATTGCGGTCCAATCCTACTTCACTGCCAACTCCTTAAAGATGAACCCCACCAAGACCACGCTCCTCCTTGTCGGTACTCCTCAAGCCCTTAAAAAGACTCCATCCTTTCAGCTCAACATCTCAAACCACACACTCAATCCCTTGCCGTCCGTGAAGATGCTGGGGGTCACCATGGACCGTAACTTGTCCTGGGAGGAGCACATTTCCAATTTAGTCAAAAAGTGCAACTCCATCCTGTTCTGTCTATATAAAATTCGTCACCACCTCACACCCGAGACCCGCCAACTCCTAATCCAGACACACGTGTTCCCCCACATACTGTACTGCCTCTCCGTCTGGGGCGGGGCCGCTGACTGCCACCTCAGCCGGGTACAAAAGGTGATAAATTTCGCGGCAAGGATCGTCTCGGGTGCGCGGGGTCGTGATCATATCTCACCGATCGTGGAGTCGCTAGGCTGGCGGGGTATACGCGACCTCGTTGGGCGCCGCGACTGTATCGGCGTCTACAGAGCCTTAAACGATCCCCGCGCCCCGGCAGCGGTCCGATCGCTATTCATCCCTCGCACCGCTGTGAGTGAGCGCCTCACGCGGGCCGCGGTGGCTGGTGCTCTAGAACTGCCCGCTTTCCGGCTATCCATGTCGCGCAGGGCTTTTTCCTATAGGGCGGCCTCGTCTTGGAACCACCTGACGCCGGCCGTTATGGCCTCCCGGAGCCTCGCCGTGCTAAAATCCCAACTCGAAAATTGTGACGACGGTGTGTGAAAGCTTGAATTCGTTCGTTTTATTAACATAGTTACCACGATTTCTTGTGTGTGTGCGATGCGTGTTTTAAATTGTCTGTCGTGTTTTTCGTTTGTATCGCCCAACTTGTATCCTTTTCACTCGAATCGAACATTAAGCCATTTATATGGAATGATTCGCAAATACATGAACATGAACATATCTGTACAGGAAATACGACTAACGATTCATCAACTTTCCACATCATAATATATGCACATATTGGCATATATGAAAATAGGTTGTGTAGAAACGCGTATCAAAAATTACACCAAAATTACTGGTATACGCATGAAAAAAAAAAATGTTCCGCCGCTGGCGAAAAATTTGTTCCGCGAACTTAGATCGTGGAACCATTTTTCTGCCACTGGTCACATGACGGTCATAGAACGGTCACACGACGGGCATAAAACGGTCACAGAACGGTCACAGCCCACAGGACGGTCACAGGACGATCACAGGACGGTCACAGGACGGTCACAGGACGGTCACAGGACGGTCACAGGACGGTCACAGGACGGTCACAGGACGGTCACAGGACGGGCACAGGACGGTCACAGGACGATCACAGGACGGGCATAAAACGGGCACAGGACGGGCATAAAACGAGCACAGGACGGTCAAGGGATTTTGATTGAACGATTCCAGTCGATTCAATCAGTGTCGAATAAATAACCAGTCTGGAGTGTAGCGGCTTGCATGAGAAACGGGGATGTTAATTTGCTTTGACCCATTTGAATCACCTCCATCGTCATCGCTCGCGTGGTTTCCCGTTTGCGGCTGATAGCTCGCGTGGTTTCCCGTTTGCGGCTGATCGCTCGCGTGGTTTCCCGTTTACGGCTGATCGCTCGCGTGGTTTCCCGTCGGCTGATCGCTCGCGTGGTTTCCCGTTTGCGGCTGATCGCTCGCGTGGTTTCCCGTGTGCGGCTGATCGCTGGCGTGGCTTCCCGTTTACGGCTGATCGCTGGCATGGTTTCCCGTTTGCGGCTGATCGCTGGCGTGGTTTCCCGTTTGCGGCTGATCGCTGGCGTGGTTTCCCGTTTGCGGCTGACTGATTGCTCGCGTGGTTTCCCGTTTGCGGCTAATCGCTCGCGTGGTTTCCCGTGTGCGGCTGATCGCTGGCGTGGTTTCCCGTGTGCGGCTGATCGCTGGCGTGGTTTCCCGTTTGCGGCTGATCGCTAGCGTGGTTTCCCGTGTGCGGCTGATCGCTGGCGTGGTTTCCCGTTTGCGGCTGATCGCTCGCGTGGTTTCCCGTGTGCGGCTGATCGCTCGCGTGGTTTCCCGTGTGCGGCTGATCGCTCGCGTGGTTTCCCGTGTGCGGCTGATCGCTCGCGTGGTTTCCCGTTTGCGGCTGATCGCTCGCGTGGTTTCCCGTGTGCGGCTGATCGCTCGCGTGGTTTCCCGTGTGCGGCTGATCGCTCGCGTGGTTTCCCGTGTGCGGCTGATCGCTGACGTGGTTTCCCGTTTGCGGCTGATCGCTCGCGTGGTTTCCCGTGTGCGGCTGATCGCTCGCGTGGTTTCCCGTGTGCGGCTGATCGCTGGCGTGGTTTCCCGTGTGCGGCTGATCGCTGGCGTGGTTTCCCGTGTGCGGCTGATCGCTCGCGTGGTTTCCCGTTTGCGGCTGATCGCTCGCGTGGTTTCCCGTTTGCGGCTGATCGCTCGCGTGGTTTCCCGTTTGCGGCTGATCGCTCGCGTGGTTTCCCGTGTGCGGCTGATCGCTCGCGTGGTTTCCCGTTTGCGCCTGATTGTAATGGCGTGCCGTGTCAGACAACCCCGACTGCCCGCGGTAATGGAGTGTCAAATCAGCATGCTGTTGCGGGCTGCCAACTCCATAATCATCATCCTGTTCAGCCGGTGTTGTCTATTCGGCCACCACATGGCCCGCGCTGCGTCACCGACGTCACTCTGAGCTGGCGATGTACTGAGCTGCGTCCGTCACGCTCGGGTGACGGTCGGATGCCGAATAACGGCCAGTGCATCAGCTGATTGTCCGGGAGGAACACCGTTCGCCAGCAGTCACTCCAGCATAGCCCTGGAATGTAACCTACCGCGTAACAACGGCACCAGCCTCAGCACAGCAGGGCAGCGCTGGTGTCAGTGGCGCTTGCACACACATTCCTGACGCTGCTGCTGCCCAGTGCCCGGGTGGGTGACATTTGAGCCGCCCCGCCCCTCCCCCTGCCGACGGCTGTGGGTGGGGTGGTGGGGGGGGGGGGCTCGGCAGGGGGGTCTCGCTGTCAGCCAGCCCACCACGTCCCAACCTTGACCACAAGCCCTCCGCTGGCCACAGGCGCGCGCTGGAAGCGGTTCCAGCCGCTGAAGAAGCTGCAGCGGATGTTCCGGCGAAAGAGCAAGACGAAGGAGGAGGACTATCCAGAGGCGCCAAAGTCGTTTTCGGCCAGCCAGCTGCCGCCTGCCGGCCGGCGCAGGTAACACAGCACGGGCTGAGAGAAGCCGGGTACGGTGTGACGGCGCCGAGACCGCTGGCTGCCGGCCAATCCGGGCCGGAGGTGGTGCGGTGCTGCCACCTAGGGACTGATCTGTGCACCTCAAGTTCTGTCCATTGTCAACTTGTATGCCTGGTTTGTGGAAGGCCGTGTCTTGAATTGTGAATAGGTGGTGAAAACATAAAATAGACAGTGATCATAATCTGAATATGTGTTCTGCTTTTATATAGATGATCTGTGTGATGCTTTCTGAGTGATTGTGGCTTCTGAATAGATGAGACCGGAATCACTGTCGTATGCAGGGGCTCTGCCACATGGGGGGGGGACGTGTCCCCCCAAAACTTTGTTGACTTTTAACAATACGCCTATACGCCTTTGTTGACTTTTAACAATACGACTTTTAACAATACGCCTATACGCCTAATACGCCTATGGGCGTTGCATGGAAAGAATCGACTTCAGAATGCTTCTGCCCCCCCCCCCCCCCATTTTCGGAACGGGACGGAGCTCTTGGTCGTGTGGCAAGCAGACAGCTGCTGTTTTGTTGGGTGGATTTCTTCGTAAATGAAGGGAGTCTAGTATTTACCTTACCCTACGGTACTGTAGGAAGAGAACAGACTAGACTAGATAACAGACTAGATAGGGAAACACGAAGCTACATGCGGACAGAAGAGACTATCTAGTCTGTTATCTAGTCTGTTATCTAGTCTATCTAGTCTGTTATCGTCACATTTTGATGTAGAGCACATCCATTTTATGTATCGCGGGGCAATGGAACATTGCCGATGGATCCTCTTGCTCTGACCCCTTGTCTGCCATCTCGCCTCAGGTTGTCGAGGCGCGACTCGCCGCCGCTTCAGTCTCGCCTCAGCATGTCACACGACTCGATATTCCAGTCGGAGAGCGACGGCGTGCAGGGTGCCGAGATGGGCTCGGCGCTCTCCATCCCCTCAGTGCCGGGCACCAGCGGCCAGCTGACTGTGAGTACCTACTGTGGTGAACGTCGCTAAACGCTGACACAGGCGCTGACTGTGAGTACCTACTGTGGTGAACGTCGCTAAACACCGACACAGGCGAGACTCCGAGGCGGCAGCAGCGCCCGGCGACATGATGAGCGTCTGGTGTCGTTCTGTTCAGGTCAGCAGTTCGAATGGAGCATTATTATGCTATAAAGGATATATTTGTAAGCAAGGAGTTGGTTCGGACAGCCGCTGACGAGGCCGATCCCGATTCCCGAGCGGTATCGAGTGGTCCGCTGTGGCCCACTGCCGTCGATCCCGAGCGATATCGAGTGGTCCGCTGTGGTGGCGCTACTGCTGCCAACGCCACCTACCGACGGCGTCGCTGCGATCGCTACGCCCGCCCGGTTGAAGCCCACCGTCCCCTCCCCCCCCCCCCCCCCCCGCCTCTACACTAAACCTACCGCACACCTGGCGTGTAGTGTTACCGGTATGAATTATTTGATGAGATGTGATTGGTTGAAACGAGTATCCGTCTGATCCTGAACTTACGCAGACATTGAGGATAAACGTTACCTTTTTAATTTTAGGCTAACTCTGTTATATGCGGATAATCGAACCATATCAGACATATACCAGCGGTGTGGTAGCACCGAGACGATGCATTACAATTTCCTGGAAGAAGGCTATAGCATTTTAACAAACCAGTAAGGCGCCGCAGTTGGCGATGAACGAGCGAGCGAGCGCGAAGTAAATGTATGGTGAGGTTGATAATGATAATGGTATGCGCCATGCGGACGCATTCACGTAATTTCTACATTGGGTAATTGTATTTGGATTCGTTGTGTCATAGCATTCGGATGTGAGCACGTGGGTGTGGCGTGGCGGGTGCTGATTTGCTGGTACGTTATCTGACACCACACCAAATTTAAACTCGATCGGACAAGTAGTCCCGAATGCCGCGCTGTTTAACCCCATTTGTAACATGCTCCTGGCTACCCCCATTTGTAACATGCTCCTGGCTACCCCTATTTGTAACAGGGGGGGCGGATTCGGCCCCGCCCCCGGAGATCTCGAGATCTACCTGTCCGATTTTCAAATATCAAACAGCGTTTGATTCCCCTCAACACGATCTAAATTTCTAAAAAATAAAAACATCGACATTTTTGATAGGGGGTAACAGGGGGAAAACTACAAATTTGAGAGTTATTTGTGATCCAACACAGCTGTCATGTTTATCAACCGATTTTAACGCAACCAATTGGGATCGATAGAGATTGAATTGGAGATTGATATAGGCGGGCTTTTGAAAATTCACAAATCATAGGCGTGTGCAGGTCACTCAATATGGGGGTGAAGTAAATGCGTAATACAACCATTTTTTATGTTTTGTCTTATAAATGAAATGGTGTGTTATTGTGACATTAGACAAAATAGTTGTTTTTTGCCATAGCCATAGGCGGTACCAGGTTAGTGAAAAAGGGAGGTCAAATAGGAAAAAAAAATTAACCGCAGGCAATTTGCTACCCAGCACTATAAATACGTTACTGATCGTAGATAGTTCCTTTTTGCATGTTGCACTTCATCATAGGCGTATCCAGGATCCAAACTAGTGAGGCGCAAGACCTTTTGATAGGTATGTTATCCGCTATTATGATACTAACTAGTCAACAGTGACTATTTCACTTATAACTTCAATTCACATTGCTTACCCCCATTTTTACCCTACCTGGACTCGCCTTTTATCCTATAATCGTTCGTAGAGTACCCTGTAGTGCATGTTCCATCCGAAAACTGCAGTATGTTATGTCATTGTAGGCCCATGCATCTTAGTTTCCTTGCAATAATATGACCCCCTTTCTTCCATTCCTGAGCACGCCTCTGCAACAAAAAAAAATGACGTAATTCCCTCTCGTGGCCTCATATGTGCATATATCATGATAAAATAACCGTCTATTGCGCCGTAATCGCTGGCATATCGCCATCACCATGCCAGTCACCCCCTCCCCCTTTCATGTGCCTGAACACGCCCCTGCAACTCTATATGTAATAAATTATGCAAATAATGGAAGGAGAATCTATCTTTTACATCTTGATAGCTATACATGCCCCTTACATCTATTGGCTGCCCGCCAAGCATTGAATACTTCCTAGAAACCTCGCCTTTTCAAACCCCTGAAACCGCCTCTGCCATGCAATTTGTATGACATTTCATTAACATCAACTAATTTGCACTTGTTTCAATCACCGTAAACCGATGTAGCCCCTTTATAATTGAGGCAGTTAGGAAGAAACCGTGAAGATCGCATTTCCGTATTATCGCCAAATGTCGCCGCAGAACCCTCCCAAAAATGTGACCTGTAACCGCCTCTGTTCAAGTTAAGAACTCACAATTTTGACTCCGTATGTGAAAATTTATTTTGGGAAAAGTCCCAAAATTTCATGGACCTGCTCCCAGCCGTTCTGGAGATATCTGCGAAAAGCATGGGGGGGGGGGGCGGAATCCGCCTCTCCCCATTGACCTATAATATAACTAGACTGCCCACTCCATATATTTACCCTTTCCCGAAACGGCGGCGCCGCACGTGGTCAGCCGCAATTAAAAGTATAGACGTATTAAAAGTATAAAAAGTATTAAAAGTATAGGCCAGCACATTATTCACAAAACATGTGTCGATACTTTGAGGCCTTATAAAGCCCAGTTAAGTCAATATCTGGAGCCGTAACCGCATTTGAATAATCACCATTCAACACGGTCCGCCAACGGCGGCCGGGGTTTTTGACCACGTGTAGATGGCGCTAGTGTACCACCAGCTGGGAGCGATTCCGGGTCCGACGCGCCGCCGCAGCGGGCCGTCTAGGTATGTATAGAGGTCAATGCCCCTCCCCTGTTACAAATAGGGAGTGCATTTAATTACAGTTTCCATTGTATCTTTCGCTGTACCTATTTGCTCCATATGGTCACGCATACAAGATTATGCCGTTCATAAACATCTTGTGCAAAGAGTACGGGACGTATCTATCTTTCAGTTGCATGCATGAATCACAGTTTTATAGCGATCCAATAACATGTCGAGGTGACCCATACTGAATGCCAGGTGCTGGGACGTTAGTTGCGAGATGGTGGTTTAGCTGATCACAATGAATACGAGACAAGTCATGCGGAACATTACTTGTAATCCTTGTCTGAAGAGGAATCTCCTTGCCCTGTTTTGTGATCAATAAACGTTAGCCTTCTATTCAGCGGTAATTCGACGTGCATGTGGGCTGCACTATCGTAATAGATGCCCGCTTTGGTTCGGCGTTATTTATTAGCGTAGAGCAACACTATATCGGCCATACAGATACAGATACAGATACAGATGTATATTCGGAACCTCCATGCGATGGCTTTTATGGTATCCACGTCATTACAGTTTTTAAGAGCACGTCACTTAATTCACCCATTCGCATAAAATCGTACATGTAAAATTAAGATGAGAAAAGGCTAAATAATACAGGCGACGGATATATGCACACACATCGGATGGAATATCCTGTGATATTGTATGATTAATGATTATGCATTGTAGATATCGACACCGACAGCACCGCGACGCAAGTGACCAACTGTCCGTCTCACATCTAGGGGTAGGTTATTCCAGCTTTTCGTGGCTCTGTATAGGAAGCCACGTCGCGCAAACTCTGTCCTCACTCTGGGCAGCTGCAGCTGGCCGTCATCCGTCGCGCGCGTCTGACGGCTCGACACTTCAGATCGACTGACGACTCGGTCACGCAGGAGTACAGGCGCATTGGGCGCGGTGACGAGGCGGCGCATGGTAGCGACATCGCGTTCAGCCACCATCTCGTCAACCTTTCTCCAACTAAGCTGCCGCAGCACCGGTGTCACATGTTCACGTCGATCAAGGCCACTCACGATTCGAGCACCGAAATTGATCGCTTTCTGAACTCGGTACCTTTGAGTCTTAGTGCAGCTTCCCCACACCGTTATGCAATAACGGATATGGGGGAACACCAGTGCTTCTATTAGCATCTGTCTGGTACATCGAGGGAGACGGTGGCGCATCCTAGCTAGGCCAATCAGCACACAGTAACAGCGTTGCACTACATGGGACACATGCTGCTCCCAGAGCAGATGGGAATCGATGGTGACACCCAGCACCTTGACGCTGTCCGATGGAGATATTTCATCACTTCCAAATTTCACCGAAATGTTGGTGTCGGATTTGAGACGTCGGGATTTCAGCATGATCATTTCAGTTTTCGCAGGGTTGATTTTGAGCCTGTTTTGGGTAAACCATTGCAAGGCCACTGAAAGGGTATTTTCGACACGTGATTTAAGGGCCAGAATGTTTGACGGCAGGTCAACGTCAAGGAACTGGGTGTCATCCGCGTACATGATGACGTTGCCATGGTCAATGTGCTGCGACAGGTCATTGGTGAACACGAGAAACAGCACGGGACCGAGCACAGAGCCCTGGATCACGCCGTGCGTGACCTCAAGTAGACCCGATGAGCTACCCTTGATAGACTGGGTGCGTCCACTGAGCCAGGCGGAGAACCAGTCAGGCTGTATGCCATACCAGCCGAGCTTGTCCAGGAGCCGGCCGTGCTCGACGCTGTCGAAGGCCTTGGATGTGTCAGTAGTGACAAGCGATGTTACCATGCCCTTGTCGATGTTTTCTGTAGCGTGGATGACAGCGTCGAGCAGCGCCGACTCCGTAGACAAGCCCGGCCGGAACCCGTACTGTTGGGGACATAGTATGTGATGACTGGTGAGATACGTCATAAGTTGAGAGCACACGACACGTTCACAAAGTTTGGCCACTACAGATAAAATAGAGATCGGCCTATAGTTGTTGGGATCACTGGGGTCGCCCTTCTTGTGAAGTGGTATAACTGTAGCTGTCTTCCATTGGTCTGGCAGCTGACAGTTTGTGATGGACGAGTTAATGATATGCAGGAGAAGTGGGCCAGTCACAGCGAAGGTCATCTTCAACATCTCGATGGTGATGCCGTCAGCACCACACGCACGTGACGAGCCCATCCTCTGTAGAGCTGCGGATAGTTCCGGGAGCGTGGCCGGACGCGGCGCGAACTCGCCGCTGCACACACGAGGCGGACGCGGCGGCAGTGGCTCTCCCGTGTCGCTCGCAGCGAGTGCGTCCGCCACGCTGGGGCCCACAGATGCAAAGAAGTGGTTGAGTCGGTTGGCCCAGTCAGGATCTCGGTCCGCTGCAATGGAGGTCCTTGTCTCGGCCTTCTTTGATGCGATGAGGAATTGCCGGATGTCCTTCCAAGTTCTGCTGCGCGAGTTTTTGAAGGACGTCTTATAGAAGTCCGTGCAGGCTCGATTGATGACCACCTTCACGGCGTTCCGGCGGTCACGGAACTCGCTGGCAGTTTCCTCGCACGGTATGTGGTCTCTGTCCGCTCGTGCCATGTCGCGTGCGGTCATGGCCTCTCGGACTGCGGCGTCCTCCATCCACGGGTAGGAACGATGTTTAAGTCTTATGGTTCTCATCGGCATATGTTGATTTATGACTGGATCCCACTGAGCGAGGAAGCTGTGCCATTTGTCAGACACCGTGTCGGCTTCATAAACAGGATTCCAGTCCGTCTGGAGCAGGTCCAGACACAGACCATCTTGATTGACACGTCTGGTGGAGCGCATGGTGATGGTGTCCGGGATGTGCCGCTGCCGGACGTCAGCGACCTGCGCAGATATCAGGTCGTGGTCGCTGACGCTGACGGTGGTGACGGCAGCCTTTGATGTGAGCTCCGGCCTGTTGGTGATGAAATGGTCAATGAGTGACGCATTGACTCCAGGGTGAGTCGGATGAATGATGACTTGTGTCAAGGAGAGGTCACTCAGATGTTGCATGTATGACGTCACACCAGGCTTGTCTGGGCGTAGAACGTCAAAGTTTGTGTCACCTAATAGGTAGGTCGGCTTGTCTCGCGCTAAGACGTGGGTCAGCTGGCTGTGCAGATCGTCGATTGCTGGTCCTGTAGCACCCGCGGGCGGCCGATAAACGGCTCCGACGATCACTGGGGAGCGACTGGATAGCTGAACCCAGACGGACTCCAGGGTGGAGCCTGCAGCTGGGACTTGCATGGACTCTATTGCCAGCGAGTTGCGGTAGACGATGGCGACCCCACCACCAGCTTTTCCAGACGGTCTATCTTGCCGAGTCAGGATGTAGCCTGGGAAGACAAGCATCCGCGAATCGACGGTCGGTGACAGCCATGTCTCACTGAGGCATAGGATGTCGAGTTTCTCGGTCGTCAGCAGGTCGTTCACCTCGTCCAGGTGGGCTGTTAGAGATCGGACGTTCAGGTGGCCTATCTTCAACTTGTGCGAGGATGTGGTAGAAGCACGAGCCTCTGCTTGACGGGTCTGACGCAGCGTCAGGCGTGGCGGGTTCACCAGGTGGCGCTCGCGAGCCGCTCCAAGCGCGGCCCCGCCTGCTCCAGCAGAGTTGAGACGCTGCAGCTGCAGGCGGAACTGGGCGGCGTCACCCGGCCTTCGCTGGTCAGAGACGTGAACGGGAATTTGAGATCCTGACTGTTCAGCGCCACTCTCCCGGTGCTGCCCACAGATCCCCGGCAAGTGTCCGTGCAGTTCCACCGCATCCGCCCGCGCTCCAGCGGCAGCTCCGGAAAGCTGTAGTTGCGCTGACCTGGTGTAGGTGGCAGCACCACCCAGGGCGCGGGGCTCAGATCGGTCGGCAGTCGACCCCGATCGGTCGGAAGCTGGGAGCCATTCGGTAGAACGCAGTGGAACCGCATCAGGGGCGAGTTCAGGTACAGTCTGGCGGGGCAACTCTGTCAGGACACGGTCGTAATCTGGTGGTAATGGAAGGCCCCATTCTCGTGGTCCTGCACGGCGCCGCTGGAGCCGGCGGCCGGCTCGCCTCCCTCGGCGGCGGCTTGATCCGCCACTGGATGCGCGACACGGGGGCCGCCAGTCGTCTCATGCCATGAATCGTCCGAGGAGCATTGACCGCTGCCTGATATCTGACGGAGTCTGTCATATCTTCTGACTGAGTCTGCCGGCTGGCAGCTGCTACATTCAGCACTCAGTGAGCCTGGAGACGGGCTGTACTTCCGATTCGATATATGATCGGGTTTTCCCCATACGGTGTCACGGCCTGGCTCCCTTGAGCAGCCTTACAGTGTCGCCTGCTACACCAGCTGCATCCACAGCGTTACCGGCGCTGCATCCACACCGTTACCGGCGCTGCATCCACAGCGTTACCGGCGCTGCATCCACACCGTTACCGGCGCTGCATCCACAGCGTTACCGGCGCTGCATCCACAGCGTTACCGGCGCTGCATCCACAGCGTTACCAGCGCTGCATCCACAGCGTTACCAGCGCTGCATCCACAGCGTTACCGGCGCTGCATCCACAGCGTTACCGGCGCTGCATCCACAGCGTTACCGGCACTGCATCTACAGCGTTACCGGCGCTGCATCCACAGCGTTACCGGCGCTGCATCCACAGCGTTACCGGCGCTGCATCCACAGCGTTACCGGCGCTGCATCTACAGCGTTACCGGCGCTGCATCCACAGCGTTACCGGCGCTGCATCCACAGCGTTACCGGCGCTGCATCCACAGCGTTGACCGGCGCTGCATCCACAGCGTTACCGGCGCTGCATCCACAGCGTTACCGGCGCTGCATCCACAGCGTTGACCGGCGCTGCATCCACAGCGTTACCGGCGCTGCATCCACAGCGTTACCGGCGCTGCATCTACAGCGTTACCGGCGCTGCATCCACAACGTTACCGGCGCTGCATCCGCAGCGTTACCGGCGCTGCATCCACAGCGTTACCGGCGCTGCATCTACAGCGTTACCGGCGCTGCATCCACAGCGTTACCGGCACTGCATCTACAGCGTTACCAGCGCTGCATCCACAGCGTTACCGGCGCTGCATCCGCAGTGTTACCGGCACTGCATCTACAGCGTTACCAGCGCTGCATCTACAGCGTTACCGGCGCTGCATCCACAGCGTTACCGGCGCTGCATCCACAGCGTTACCGGCGCTGCATCCACAGCGTTACCGGCACTGCATCTACAGCGTTACCGGCGCTGCATCCACAGCGTTACCGGCGCTGCATCCGCAGTGTTACCGGCACTGCATCTACAGCGTTACCAGCGCTGCATCTACAGCGTTACCGGCGCTGCATCCACAGCGTTACCGGCGCTGCATCCACAGCGTTACCGGCGCTGCATCCACAGCGTTGCCGGCGCTGCATCCACAGCGTTGCCGGCGCTGCACCTCTGTTCTGTGCTCTGTGTACACCTTTCGGGGGCCGACCGGGACTCAATGCACCACTGATGACCTCAGCACGTCAGAGGAGAGGGCCTGTCCGCCGGCTTACCACCCACAGCTCGGTGACATAACCCCGTCGAGTGCTTATTTTCATTTGCACGGCGCTGAGGCGGAGCGCCGCCCCGCAGACAGACGGGCGCGTCCTGAGCCGTACCCGCTTGGCGGCAATGTGAAACGGAACATAATCCGGGCCGGTAACTACTCTGTGAGTGGGGGTTGTAGGAGGGCGGTGCCGATGAGGGCACTCCAGGCTGGTGCTGGTGTCGGTACTGAGATCGCTGCTGCGGAGGAGGAGGAGGGGGGTCAGCCCCGGGCGGCGGTGTCGTCTGAGCTCTGATGACTCAGTGCCGTCCCGGGCGGGCCGGCCCGCCGGCGCCGACCAGCGCCCCTGACGCCGCCCCGCCCGGCCCGGCCCGGCCCGACATCGATCCCGGCCAAAGGGCTAAACGGCGCCGGCTGGGCGCCGGCCAGTCAGTCTGGCGACGACGACGGGCGTGTCGCGCGAAAACAGCGGACACAGGGCGCGGGGCAGTGTGCTCTGTGGTCTGGTCGGAGAGGGCGGCTCAGTACGCAGTGTAAACTGAGGTCGGAGGACCAGGCTGGCATGGCGGGATGATGGGTGACGGAGACGTGACGGAGACGTGACGGAGACGTGACGGAGACGTGAGGTGTGGTCTGAGGTCAGACAGCTGTCGAAGGACGACTCAGTGCTCAGTGTGCAGTGTGGTCTAAGGACACGTCGGGCTCAGTGTGCAGTGTGGGGTGTGGTCTAAGGACTAACAACGGGCACGTCGGGCTCAGTGCTCAGTGTGAGGTGTGGTCTAAGGACACGTCGGGCTCAGTGTGCAGTGTGGGGTGTGGTCTAAGGACTAACAACGGGCACGTCGGGCTCAGTGTGCAGTGTGGGGTGTGGTCTAAGGACTAACAACGGGCACGTCGGGCTCAGTGCTCAGTGTGGTCTGAGGACTAACAAAGGTCACGTCAGGCTCAGTGCGCTGTGCAGTGTGGTCTAAGGACACGTCGGACTCAGTGCTCAGTGTGAGGTGTGGTCTAAGGACTAACAACGGGCACGTCAGGCTCAGTGCTCAGTGTGGGGTGTGGTCTGAGGACTAACAAAGGTCACGTCAGGCTCAGTGCGCTGTGCAGTGTGGTCTAAGGACACGTCGGGCTCAGTGCTCAGTGTGAGGTGTGGTCTAAGGACTAACAACGGGCACGTCGGGCTCAGTGCTCAGTGTGGGGTGTGGTCTGAGGACTAACAAAGGTCACGTCAGGCTCAGTGCGCTGTGCAGTGTGGTCTAAGGACACGTCGGGCTCAGTGCTCAGTGTGCAGTGTGGTCTAAGGACTAACAACGGGCACGTCGGGCTCAGTGCTCAGTGTGGGGTGTGGTCTAAGGACTAACAACGGGCACGTCGGGCTCAGTGCTCAGCGTGAGGTGTGGTCTAAGGACTAACAACGGGCACGTCGGGCTCAGTGCTCAGTGTGGGGTGTGGTCTAAGGACTAACAACGGGCACGTCGGGCTCAGTGCTCAGTGTGGGGTGTGGTCTGAGGACTAACAAAGGTCACGCCAGGCTCAGTGTGCAGTGTGGGGTGTGGTCTAAGGACACGTCGGGCTCAGTGCTCAGTGTGGGGTGTGGTCTGAGACCTAACAAAGGTCGAGTGACGGCTCGGTGCCCAGTGTAAGTTGTAGCTGAAGTCAGACGGCTGAGGGACGCTGACCGGAACTCTGAAGGAGTCCGTCCTGGACCCGACATGGTGAAGTCATACGGTGGTGAAGCCGTTGCTGGACGGTGATCGGTTTGAAGTCATCTCTGAGGTTGTCATCAAGCGGTGGCAGGCTGTGGTCTGGCTGAAACCAGATCTTTCTGGACAGTTGTTGGTATTGACGAGGGATTACGATGAACTCATCAGAGGATGTGGCTCGTGACGAGGAGTATGCCCGAGGGATTACGATGGACTCATCAGATGATGATGTGACTCGTGACGTGGAGTATGCCCGAGGGATTACGATGGACTCATCAGAGGATGTGACTCGTGACGTGGAGTATGCCCGCGGGATTACGATGGACTCATCAGAGGATGTGACTCGTGACGTGGAGTATGCCCGCGGGATTACGATGGACTCATCAGAGGATGTGACTCGGGACGAGGAGTATGCCGGGGACGGGGAGCAGCTGGAGTCGTCGGAACCCACTCCGAGTCCGCCGCAGGTTAGATCGATCACCCAATCCTACGCGCCATACGCGGAACAATTTCCTGTCGCTTCAACAATTGTTTGAGCGACAAGTACTTTGAAGAACTGCTAAATAGTCGAACAACAATTGTGGTCGACTCCAACTATTTGCTTCCTTGGCTTTGTGTGATTTCAATCTTTCGCTACGTGGGCGTTGTTAAGTGATCGTTGATCCTCACTATACCTACTATACCGTGCAAGCCACGTGGTCAGATACAATCGAGCTCGAAGCTCTACCTGATGAAATAGATCAGCGCCATCCTCTCATCTCATATTACGAGGATGTTTTCTTTCTTTTTTGGAGCGAACCATTTTTGGTGAGCTATTTTTTCTGGATCCACTCCAGAGCTGGCTTTGTTTTGAAATCGGACGGGGAGGGAGGAGCTTGACATGCTGAACTAGATTCAGCCGGGCGTGCGCGTTTTCGATTCACAGCTCTCGCAGAACAATTGCATTGTTTGTTCCCGGCTCTCACCAATTACCGGCATGCTTTTGTCATCGTGTGATTAGGAGGGGAACTGCCGCCGGGCCCGAATTCGGATCTGGCGCTTTGCTGGCTGATTCGCCGACGTCCGTGCGCGTGTCTTTCTTGGCCATGGTGGCCAAGATATGTGCCCGATCAATAACTAGCGGTGCATGTGCTGCTTTAAGCTGTGTACACTGTGCATTGCTGGCTACGCTGTACTTCTTACTGGTGCAGCAGTTTAAGTTCTGCTTAATAACGTGTAAGATCCTTCACCCCGTCACGAAGCTTAGTGATAGGCGTCACTAGTGTTGCACTCCCCCCCCCCCCCCCGTGTCATGCCCCGCCCTGGCCCGCCCCGCTCCGACCCGCCCCGACCCGCCCCGGCCCGACCCGCCCCGACCCGCCCCGGCCCGCCCCGCCCCGCCCCGTCCCGTCCCGCCCCGGCCCGTCCCGTCCCGCCCCGGCCCGCCCCGACCCACCCCGGCCCACCCCGGCCCGCCCCGGTCCGCCCCGACCCGCCCCGACCCGCCCCGGCCCGCCCCGACCCGGTGTTGTGTCAGGGGTGGACACTGGACATTGACCGGGCCGCCGGAAGGTAGCCTTGACTGCACGGCCGTGTGGGTGTGGAGGTGTGGGGGTGTATAATTGTGGACTGTGGTGCGACGCTGTGGCGGCCGCAGGGACAGCGCTGGATAGAACCGTTCGATGAACGTGAGGCGGACGTCAGGTGGACGTTGGCGGACGTCAGGTGGACGTCAGGTGGATGTCAGGTGGACGTCAGGTGGATGGCATGTGGACGTCAGGTGGACGTCAGGTGGATGTCAGGTGGACGTCAGGTGGACGTCAGATTGACGTCAGGTGGACGTCAGGTGGACGTTGGCGGACGTCATGTCGACGTCAGGTGGACGTCAGGTGGACGTCATATGGACGTCAGGTGGACGTCAGGTAGACGTCAGGCGGACGTCAGGTGGACGTCAGGTGGAGGTGGACGTCAGGCGGACGGTTGAAGTACCTGTGAGGTTGGCTTACGATGCTTGTTAACTGAATGCACGGCTGCCAGTGTGTACTCTACTCGTTAGCGTCGCAAGGGAAAGTCTGGAAAGGTATGACGTCATATTTATCAGTCAATCAAGTGGTCGAAATGCACATGTTGCTGCCATTGTGCACAATAGTCGTTGCAATACGCGACTTGGTAATGTAACATCAGTAGTACTTCATATTGTGAGGTTGCGTGCTAAGGACACGCAGTACGTACTCAGTACAGTTCAGTGAACACAGCCTCGTGTCCTGCAGCTGGTATACTGGTCGGCGCAGCTGCAGTGGCTGGATAGTACCCTGGTCAGTGCTGGCTGGATAGTACCCTGGTCAGTGCTGGCTGGATAGTACCCTGGTCAGTGCTGGCTGGATAGTACCCTGGTCAGTGCTGGCTGGATAGTACCCTGGTCAGTGCTGGCTGGATAGTACCCTGGTCAGTGCTGGCTGGATAGTACCCTGGTCAGTGCTGGCTGGATAGTACCCTGGTCAGTGCTGGCTGGATAGTACCCTGGTCAGTGCTGGCTGGATAGTATCCTGGTCAGTGCTGGCTGGATAGTACCCTGGTCAGTGCTGGCTGGATAGTACCCTGGTCAGTGCTGGCTGGATAGTACCCTGGTCAGTGCTGGCTGGATAGTACCCTGGTCAGTGCTGGCGGGATAGTACCCTGGTCAGTGCTGGCTGGATAGTACCCTGGTCAGTGCAGTGGCCCGGCCGGGGCGGCGGCGCGCGGTGTGGGCGGGGCGCGGGCGGCGGAACTCCACCCGACAGAGGGGAGCGGACCGTGGCCTCTGTCCAGCCCCGGTGTGGAGAACTGCAGAGGGGGGGCGTGGCCTGACGTCCAGCCCCGGTGTGGAGAACTGCAGAGGGGGGGGGGCGTGGCCTGACGTCCAGCCCCGGTGTGGAGAACTGCAGAGGAGGGGGGCGTGGCCTGACGTCCAGCCCCGGTGTGGAGAACTGCAGAGGGGGGGGGCGTGGCCTCTGTCCAGCCCCGGTGTGGAGAACTGCAGAGGGGGGGGGGGGCGTGGCCTCTGTCCAGCCCCGGTGTGGAGAACTGCAGATGGGGGGGGGGGGGGGCGTGGCCTGACGTCCAGCCCCGGTGTGGAGAACTGCAGAGGGGGGGGGGGGCGTGGCCTGACGTCCAGCCCCGGTGTGGAGAGGGGTTGGGGCGTCAGCTGGCAGTGACAACAGCTGATACCATGCCAGAAAGGGCAGGCAGCGCGGATAGCCGCCCGGACAGCCGCCTTGTGGTCCGTCGCTGGTCCACCGCTGGTCTCCCGTTCCGTGGTCTGTCTCTGTGGTCCGCCGCTCCGTGGTCCGTCGCTGGTCTCCCGTTCTGTGGTCCGTCGCTGGTCCGCTGCTGATCCGCTGTTCTGCGGTCCGCCAATGGTCGGTCTGGTCGGCGGCCCGTGTTCGCCAGAGCGGCACGGCTTTGCCACGGACACAGACAGACCTGCGCCGAGACCCGTTAACGAGCCGTTAATGGTCCCGCCTTTGACGGCGCCTCTGACGGACAGACGACGCTCGGCAGTCGTCTCGGCTAGCGCGCCGCTCCTCCCCGGCTGTACCTGGCTGGAGCGGCTCGGTGACGTCACGTGACGCGCCGTCACGGGTCGTGACCCGGCCAGCCAGCGTGTCGCCGGCCTGTGCTGCCGATCCGCCATCGTCCGCCACCGTCGACAGAGCGCGGAGCGGTCGGCCAGGGAGAGACACAGAGGGAGAGAGAGTGGCGGAGGGGCGGCAGTGGCGGCGCAGCGGCAGCGTGGCGTGGACAGAGACGGCAGGCTGACGGTCCAGCGTGGCGGGGACAGAGACGGTAGGCTGACGGTCCGTGCTGGCGTGACCTGCAGAAGTGGAGACGGCGGCGCAGCGGCAGCGGACGGTGGCGTGTGCTGTGTGGTGGCTGGTGGAGACGTGGTGCGCGTCGCTCGCTGGCACGGCACGGGACGAGGCAGACACGCAGAGGGACGGCACAGGACAGCAGGACAGGCGGACCACGGCCACTGGACGACCGCAGACGGACCGTGCCGCCGCCGGCTGGCAGTGACTAGTGCTTGGCAGAGTGTCGGAGAGTGCCTCACTGCCGTATAGTTATCTGTGGAGTGCTCCCGCAGGGTGTCCGCGGAGTTGTGCGTCGCAGAGTGTCTCGTGGAACTCCTTCCAGTGACCGCCGCGGAATTCCCCGCTGCCTGCCTCGTGGAGCGCTGCCTCGTGGAGCGTCCCCCAGACCATGCGCCGGCCGTGAGGGACGTGTAAGTGCCCTCTGGTTGCAGTGGCCGGCTGGCTGTCGGGTATCAGGCCGATGAACACCATCACCACGCTCCCGGTGGACGGCGTGACGTGCGTCAACATGCGCAACACGCTGCGTACGGCCCACTTCAGCCGGGTGTTCCGCTCAACCTCGCTGATCAGACCCGTGAGTGAGCACTGAGCACTGAGCACAGCATACTGACCGTGTCCGGTGCCTCGGTTGGTGCCGACCACTAGCGCCTTAGCACTACTCGTCTGCGGATGACGACCATACTTCAGATCCATAGGTTGTGCCTTATCCCATGATTCTGGTGACCCGTCAGTTCGTCAAAAATCATATTTTGTTAATGGGGCATGCTTCTTTCAGCTAGAAAAAGATGCTCGCCAATGTAATGAAGTAGGGATCAGTGCAATTAAGCTCAACATGCAACAATTGCATGCCTTTATACAATACATTATTTCGTGCTAGAACATCGTATTGTAGATGTAGACACCGCAACAAACTCAATTTTTAACAAACAAATGTGTATATTCACGGCTGATTAACACAGCCATACATGCGATTACACTATTTATCACTGAAGGAGGGCCCGGATGTGATTCTCTGTTCGTACGTTTGTTTTGGTAGCCGCTATCGTCTTGCTGGTAATAGAGATGTGCAGCTTTCACCGTGTGATCCGACCATCGCGGCCACTGTGTATTGTTGTCTGGCTCTGTTGCAGAACTATCTCTGGGCCACTTCACTTTTTATTGGTCTAGACCCAGGACCTGGCTACAATTTAACTTGACCTACTGCTCCAAATGAGCTTCCCCATATACAAATTCAAAGTATAGGTAGGTATATTTGTTTTCGTGGAAATGAGTAGGTAATGATGTATGGCAAGCTTGGCATGCTCATACAGCATACTTACTGTTGGAAACATTTACCGTCGTCTTAAAGGAAAATGTTAACCTTTTTCCACAAAAATGGAGGTATTACTTGAAATCGATAGACGAGACCAAAATATATTGTAAATTTATCACATTTTGCATATAACAATTCCTACCGAGCAGGCGCGAAACTTTATATCTCTTTGGGAGGGCCCGAGCCCCCCCCCCCCCCCCATGGTGCTCCGGGCCCCCAATGTTTTCCCAAATTTGTGCCCCTCTAAAATTTCAAGGACTACCCGTGCAGATTGTTCTGTTTTGAATTTTGCGTATTTCATCATATCAAGATGTGATTCCATCTTAGGAGTATTCCATCTTAGAAGTATACGAGCATTGTGATTCCATCTGCGACTACTTTTCAATTATGATATAATGGGTAAGTTGGTAGCATGGATTCTCTTCTGCTAACAAGTCCGTAGATACAAGGTTCAAGCGTTCAGATTAGCGAATAGCGGAGGGGGAGCATGACGAATTAGCGATCGGAGTGCTCTATTTAAATGGTGTTCAATGGAATTTGTTATATTTATTGTTTTTGCCTGAAATAAAGCTGATAGTTTATGCAGTCTTTTTGGCTCCCTGGTATTGCAATATCCTAAATATCCAACATCCGTGCTAAAATAATAGTTCGATACGGAGGAACATCGAGGGGATCGAGCTATCAAAGGGCATCGGGTCATCGTGGCCAGGGGGCCTAGGAGGTCCATGGCTCTTCTAGAATAACCGAGGTCGGCCTGAGGGGTCCTTGGTTGACCTGACGAGCGCTCGGTCAGCCTGAGCGATCCTCGTTGGGCCTGGATGGAAGCTGGGTCGACCTGAGGGGGCACTCCGTCGACTTGCAGGAGTCCTTCGTCCATCCGAGTTGGTTCCAGTCGGCCTAAGGAGCCATTGTTTGGCCTAAGGGCTCCCCTGCCGGCCTGAGGTAGCCTCAGTCGGCCTGATCGGCCTGAGGGCCCTTGATCGACTATGGGGGGGGGGGGGCTCGGTCGAATTGAGGGAACCTCGGCCGGCTTGAGGGGCGAGGGGCTCTTTGTCGGCCAGAAGACCCTTTGTCGGCTTGAGGGGGCCTCAGTCGACCTGAGTGACCCCCAGTATGCCTTAGAGGACCTCGGTCGTCGTGAGGGGCCCTGAGTGGGCCTGAGGGACCCTCGGTTGGCCTGAGTGGCTCTCGCTTGGCCTGAGGGGCCTTCGGTCAGCTTGAGGGGCCCTCAGTTGGCATGAGGAACCCTCGGTCGTCCTGAGTGGCTGTCGCTCGGTCTGAGGGACCTCAGCCAGCTTGAAGGGGATTTTGTTTCGGTCTGAGGGGTCCTTGGTCGGCCTGAGGGGCTCTCAGGCGGCCTGAAGGAGCCATTGGTCTGCCTGAGGGGGTCCTCTGACGGTCTTAGGGGGCTCTCGGTCGGATTGAAGGGCCCTCGGTCGGCTTAGTCGACTTGATGAGGCCCTTTTTCGGCCTAAGGTGCCTTCGGTCAGTTTGAGGAGGTGTTTGGTTTTGTCTGAGGGGCCTTCGGTTAGCTTGATGAGGCCTCCAGTCGGCCTGAGGGTCCCTTAGTGGGCCTGAGGGTCCCTTAGTCGGCCTGAGGGTCCCTTAGTCGGACTGAGGGTCCCTTAGTCGGCCTGAGTGGCCCTTAGTCGGCCTGAGTGGCCCTTAGTCGGCCTGAGTGGCCCTTAGTTGGCCTGAGGGTCCCTTAGTCGGCCTGAGGGTCCCTTAGTCGGCCTGAGTGGCCCTTAGTCGGCCTGAGTGGCCCTTAGTCGGCCTGAGTGGCCCTTAGTTGGCCTGAGGGTCCCTTAGTCGGCCTGAGGGTCCCTTAGTCGGCCTGAGGGTCCCTTAGTCGGCCTGAGGGTCCCTTAGTCGGCCTGAGTGGCCCTTATTCGGCCTGAGGGTCCCTTAGTCGGCCTGAGTGGCCCTTAGTCGGCCTGAGGGTCCCTTAGTCGGCCTGAGGATCCCTTAGTCGGCCTGAGTGGCCCTTAGTCGGCCTGAGGGTCCCTTAGTCGGCCTGAGTGGCCCTTAGTCGGCCTGAGGGTCCCTTAGTCGGCCTGAGGGTCCCTTAGTCGGCCTGGGTGGCCCTCGGTCGGCCTATAGGGTCCCTAGTGTGCCTGTGGGGCTCTTCTGTCTGCCTTAGGGGGCTATCGGTCGACTTTAGAGGCACTTGGTCGGCCTGAGGGGGCCATTGGTCGGCTCGAGTGGCTCTTGCCAGGCCTGAGAGGGCCTCAGGCTGGTCTTAGAGGGCCATTGTCTAGACCGGGAAGAACCCGGCGGTCTGAGAGGGGCCTCAGTTGGTTTGAGACAGTATTTTCCAGGCATTAGAGCCTTAAGCCCAGGCTATACTATGCGTGATTTTCCGCAAATCACGTGCGTGTTATCCGTGTTGTCGGGATTTGCGTGACAGAGCAAGTTCACCTGATAGTAAATGCATTGGGTGAGCTACACTGGCACATCACGCAGATCCCGGATGAAATGTCAAGGAAATTCCGCAGACACGTCACGGACGGAACGATGAAAAGTTCAAAATTCAGAACTTGTCGTGTTTTCCGAGATTGCGTGTTACAGGGTTTTATCATGTATGATTTCGCGTATTGTCTATAATAGACCTAAACTTGAATAATTTGTGCTGAGTATCGTGGCGGAAGATGAATGAAGAAGTGTTGTAGAAAATTGTGTTAGAATATACATATACGCCGCATACGCCGGACGGCCCGTTCCCACACTGTGTGGTGGTGTCAGCCGTCCTGGGGGGCAAAACATCGCGGTCGCCATAGGGACCAATGTATAAATGGCAAATCTGAACGGCGCCCTGAATGGGCTACGCTTGGAAAAAGTGGCGCAAAGTAGCACCATATTATTCGTTGGAGATTCTAGATTGAGCCCAAACGAATTATAAGGTTCCACCTGGTCATGGAATTTCTGGAGAGCAGCTGGCATGATGGGTTACCATAGCCTTATTTGAGGTGTAAAAACCACGTTAAACCGTTCACTTTCCGTTGCAAATGCGATCTAAGCTTCATATACTTCATATACTAAGCTTAGATCGCATTTGCAACGGAAAGTGAACGGTATAACGTGGTTGTTATATCCCAAATAAGGTCATGGTAACCGATCATTTCAGCTGCTCTCCAGAAATTCCATGACCAGGTGGAGCCTTATAATTCGTTTTGGCTCAATCTACAATCTCCAGCGAATAATATGATGCTACTTTGCACCACTTTTTCCAAGCGTAGCCCATTCAGGGCGCCGTTCAAATTTGCCATTTATACATTGGTCCCTATGGCGCGCCGCGATGTTTTGCCCCCCAGGGCGGGTGAGTTAGGTGGCGCCACCACACAATGTGGGAACGGCCGGACGGCGCAAGATGGCTGTCTAGGTATTATAGGGATGTCAGTGATATATAGAGAAGGATCATACTGTTCGTCGCCATATAAAAGTACATATATTTAAATTTCCCAAAATGTAATTATCGAAATATAAAACGTTGTTATTTCACTTTTAAATTGAGACGCGATCAATTGGATACCATATATGTGTCATAAGATAATGCAGAAAAATAGATTAAAAGGTCAATATTTCCCTTTAAAGCAATGAATAACCAGTGCACCTCGCTATACTGTATGTAGGTTGTCAACTAACCCGTTTGAATAGGTAGGAAGTCATAAACGTGGTTGACTACCAAGACGGGTTTCATGAGTTCACGTTTCGTGAGCCTGAACCCTGAGCCGTGCCCAGTGTATTGCATTTGTACGCTGCAGCGCCATGGCGGCTGAAGCCATGGTTTCCGTCGCCTGCTGGTTTACCGCTACCACTAACCTCCACTTGTGGAGCATTGATTCGCTTGTAATGTAAGCTTTATGTTTCGTATCACCACGATTTTGACTTGTTACGTGATTGCCCGTCTCACCTGCCTTGACCAATGTCCAGTATGTCGTACTTAGTATTGATTATATCCGCTACTTTAGTGGCGCTCATGCACGTTTTGAATGATTGGGCTTTTTGACCGTTTCTCCGTGTCGTATGCCACAATGTGTTAGTCACTGGTTCTCACTTTCTAGTCACTGGTTTTAACTAAACTGCGATATTCTCACCCTTTCTTATCCCACATTTTCGTACACTAGTATATATTTATCCGCTCTGGAGCTTTCAAGTTTCGATACAGTCGAGAATTACCGGGCGTTTCCCGTCCCCTAGTTTTCGCCCCATGCGTTCCCGGTCGGACCTGGTGCGAAGTGAGCGAGAGGTCGCTCTCCACCGGTCGCTGCTCTGTTAGTGTTGCCGTTCAGCTCTCCGCCGGTCGCTCTGAGTGTTGCCGTTCGGACTCGGCTCTGGCGGCGTCAGCAGCTGTATGCCAGACGGGCGGCGTTCCCGACAGCCCCAGACAGCTCCAGACAGCTCCAGCAGGCGTGCCCGACACCTCCCGACAGCTCCCGACACCTCCCGACAGCTCCCGACACCTCCCGATAGCCCCCGACAGCTCCGGACAGCTTCGGGACGCCTCCGATGTCCCGATCCATCGGGCGGCATATGGAGCCGCCGAGCCGGGGCCGGGGCGCTGCCGGCGGCGGGGACGGCGGCAGACCCGACTGGTCAGATTCAGAGCTAGCCGGTCAGATACAGAGCTGTAACGGGAGGGCTCGTCAGATACGATACAGAGTTGTGGCGAATCAAAGGGCAACCAAGCAAACTGCGCACGCCATCATTTCACCTACAAATGTCGCTGTGCGTCAAACTGGATAATTAGCGTGTTTTAAGGGTGGCGTTTGGTAGCATAGTTCCGTTCGGTGGCTTCCAGAGTCAGCTTTCGGTAGGTTGTATTGGTCGCAATACCTGTTCAGCGAACGACTGTTGTTTCAACTAGGCCTTGTGCCGTGTCAGCCGTGTGCCGTGTCAGCCGTACCATGTCACCCTGGTGTCAACCCCCGCCTCGTATCATTTGAGTCAACACTTGGCGTTTGCAGTCAGAGCGCTCACAATCCTCAATGTCATCTCTGGTGCACTCATGTGTGTTGAGAAGGTCACTCATTGTTTGAACACCTGACACTGTTGCAGTTGCCGTGCCGTGGCAGTCGATTATGCCTGTTTCGTTACCCGGCCCGCGTGGCCCGTGTTTCGACAGCTTCCCTCTGAGATGAGTGGTGTAAGTTACACCGTCCATCTCCTCTCCCGACGTTGTGTAATTACTCCATTACGCCGCCTGCCTGGCGTATTACGGCGCCATGTGGTACTGATTTGATGGGCGGCTTACCGTGACGTAATTGGGTAAGAGATGTCTGGTAAGAGATGTCCGCCGAGAGGCCCGGCGCGGGGACGGTGACTCAATTATTGCCGTTTGTCAATGTCAGCTGTCAGCATTTCACCACACCCACTCTAGGCCTCAGCAACCGGCGGACCCCCAGGGTCTTAGAAGTGCTGGAAGGCAGCAAGGTGGACTTGCAAACCATCTCCTGTTAGAACTGGCAGCCATTCGCACCTCGAACCTCAGCACTCACCGGACCTGTAGCTCAGTACACACCGGACCTGTACCTCAGTACACACCGGACCTGTACCTCAGTACACACCGGACCTGTACCTCAGTACACACCGGACCTGTACCTCAGTACACACGCGGTACCTTGACTGCGGCTCTTGGTTCCCGGGCCGTCACAGCGGTGATGGATCGTTACCGGGGCCGTTGTTCCCATGCTCTGCCCCGCGGTGAGCCGGCGGCTCGTCTGCCGCGTGCCTCGGGCGCCTCGGGCTCGACTGATCGGCTAGAACACTCCCACGGCCCTCACTACCGCCGGAGACGCGGTGCCGCCAGCCGTGCTGACACCGCGCCGACACGGCGCCGGCCAGTACCATTGTCAGCATTGTTGGCCGGCCGGCTCGTTTATGTCCTCCGCTGTGGTCGGCGCGCCCCGGCGGATTTCGCCTCATCAGACATTACACAGGTTTTCTTACGATGCACATCCGGTGTTTTGTTCCGGCCACTGACACCGTGTAGGTGGCCGATCGGTGGGCATGTGATCTGTTCAGTCAGTCGTGCGCTGCTCGTTTCTCCGCTGCCTGTTCATCCGGACACCGGATCACTCACCATGAGGTAGTGGTGCTTATAGGGGATTGCCTCACTGGTTGCGTTTGCCGTCCAACAAGGCAGATGTCACTGATTCAGCGCGCTGCTCAGTTGGCGACAGATACCTTCACTAATCGGTGGAAAGCTGAGCACCGGCTGCTCGCCGTCTCCGACGCACAACGGCAGAGAAGGGACAATTGGCGGAAACAGACTCACGATTACCAAATCTGTGAAATTCATGCTACAAGAAACAGCGCATCACTGAAGCAGGGGCGGCGGATTCGGGGGGGGCAGCGGGAGGAGCAGCCGCCCCCGCTGGCAAAATAAAGGGGGGCAAGACTATCTTTTTGCCCCCCCCCCCCCATCTTCCGTAGTTGAAAATGACATTTCATATGGCAGTAAAATATGGTAGCTTGTCCTTGAGGCAAAAGTGACCCAAATCAATATTTGACTACTGAAAACGGGTCTTATTTTCTGGTAGCTATTACATTGCAATTGTATGTTACCCTAACTTAATTTCCGGGCTCTGGCAACCCTGATAGATCGCCACTCTAAATCACGATATATCATCATCACCTAACCCGGCATTGACTGAGGTCTCAGCAGAACGCCATTGACTGGGGGGCGTTAAACGCCCCCTGGTTATCTTCCGAACCAATGATCGCAGCGAGACGCGCAAGGCGGCGATCGAAAGCTCTCAATGAGGCGAATCTAAAGCATGCTCAAAAATGTCAAAGTGAGGTAAAATGTCAGGCCACCGTCAGGTAAAAGATCAAAATATGTGTATTTGAGTTTATGGGCCATACTTTCCATCCAAAGCCTTCGATTGCGACCAGTTGCATCCACAGTGCTGCTAAAGGTATGATACATATCCCGCATGAGCTAAAGTGAGATTGTTGGCCAAGGTCAAGGTCAGGTCACAAAAGGTCACAATGCTCACAATATCTACGAAAGTCATGCAACACATGTTTTATGAGTTATTGTCCACGTATAATTCGATAGTGATAGTCATTTTACCACCTGATTTCATTTACGTGAATTCAATGTCAATTTCAGGTCAAGTTCAGGTCACCGAAGGTCAAAATTTAACATTGTTACATCTAACCACAAAAGGCATGTTTCTAGACCAGTTTTGTCTCAGAAATACAGTGGTGGCATTTACTTGTCTATCTAGTCAATAAAAGCCAAAAAACGCAATTTCAAAATATGACGTCATGAGTTACCCATACTTTAGATGTCATAAGTCAGTCGAAAATAGATATCAGTTTTAAATTTGGTATGGTAGTTGCCTATGTATGGTTCTCTGGCATATCTTCCGTTTTTTTAATATTTGAGAAAATTGTGATTTTGTGATAATTTCCCCCAAAAAAAAACGTTTTTGGGGGTCAAAAACTAAAATTGTTACAAATCTGAGATAGCCAGTTTGTAGCCGTTGCAATTGTATATCTTTTGGCGTTTTTCGATTGCAATTTGCTTCAAATGTGGCCTTTGTACGGCCTGGCAAAGTTTAGCTAATTTTGATGTAAAACTAGTGTGTAGTGAACGTCACTAAATTCGCTATAACTAAACAAAATGACGAAATTTCTTCATTTTTGCACACAAGACGTAAAAATGATGTATAAGAAGGTACCCGAAGTTTCATGTTGATAGCGCTATTAGTTGTTCAGCTATTGCGGAAATTCATCAAGGGTGCGTTAAACGCCCCCCCCCCCCCCCCCCCAGTCAATGGCGGGTTAAAGGAAATAGTTCACCTTCAACATTAATTTTAAACTGAGATAGCAGTTTTGTAGCCCGTGTTGGGAAACCCCTATCTGCAAGTTGATTTGACTGTAAAAACTCCAGCCGAATATATTGGATTTTTGGCGAATTAATGCGGTGCTGGCGAAAGAATGTGTGCTGGATCTAGCCCGGGCAGAGGCTATGCCATCAGCCAATCAGCTCGCCAGCACCGCATTAATTCGCCAAAAATAAAATATATTCGGCTGGAGTCTTTTCAGTCAAGACAACTTGCAGATAGGGGTTTCCCAATACGGGCTACAAAACTGCTATCTCAGTTTAAAACTAATGTTGAAGGTGAACGATTTCCTTTAACCCGCCATTGACTGGGGGGCGGTTAACGTCCCCCCCCCCCCCCCCCCCTGATGAATTTCCGCAATAGCTGAACAACTAATAGCGCTATCAACATGAAACTTCGGGTACCTTCTTATACATCATTTTTACGTCTTGTGTGCAAAAATGAAGAAATTTCGTTGATTTTTTAGTTATAGCGAATTTAGTGACGTCACTGCACACTAGTTTTACAACAAAATTAGCTCAACTTTGCCAGGCCGTACAAAGGCCACATTTGTAGCAAATCGCAATCAAAAAACGCCAAAAGATAGAAAATTTCAACGGCTACAAACTGGTTATCTCAGATTTTTGAAAATGTTAGTTTTTGATCCCCAAAAACTGAAAAAAACGTGTTTTTGGGGGGGGAATTATCACAAAATCACAATTTTCTCAAATATTAAAAAAACGGAAGATATGCCAGGGAACCATACATAGGCAACTGCCATACCAAATTTCAAACTGATATATCTATTTTCGACTGACTTATGACATCTAAAGTATGGGTAACTCATGAAGTCATATTTTGAAATTCCGTTTTTTTGCTTTTATTGACTAGAAACAGACAAGTAAATGCCACCACTGTATTTCTGAGACAAAACTGGTCTAGAAACATGCATTTTGTGTTTAGATGTAACAATATTAAATTTTGACTTTCGGTGACCTGAACTTGACCTGAAATTATCATTGAATTCACGTAAATGAAATCAGGTGGTAAAATGACTATCACTATCGAATTATACGTGGAAAATAACTCATAAAACATGTGTTGCATGACTTTCGTAAATATTTTAGCATTGTGACCTTTTGTGACCTGACCTTGACCTTGGCCAACTAGCAAGCGAACCGCCGGCCGCCGGTTGGCACATCTCTAATGCGAGTCTATCCTTACGCGACTACTTTCGAATCTGATTGGCTGAACCATTTTTAAAAAATTCGCGTGACGTCAGGACTCAGAGAGTATGCATATAGTTTTGATAAACAATAATAATGTACGGCCTTCTGTCCTGAATCGGCGCGATATAAGGCCATTTTTGACAATGTAAAAAGAAATTGTATTAAAAAATATAATCAAATCGTGTTTGGGAAAATTTTCCAACATGAACTATTTCCTTTAATTTTCCTTCAAATCCTTCAATCTATGTGTTGAAGCTATATGACTACGTGAACTGAATCAGGGACGTAGGCCACGTGAACTGAATCAGGGACGGGGACCATGCCCCCTCCCCCCTCCCTGAGCGATCCATTTACACTAGATAATGGGATTCCGTCAAGCTTTAACATTACGTCTATGGGCGTTGCATGGAAATAATCGAGTTTTAAATATCTCTGACTGATATCTCGCACTCCCCTCAGGGAGGACACATGTGACAAACTTGTTTGTCATTTCTCTGTGGTAAGAAATGACAAACAAGCTTGTCTGGCGAGATGACCTTAGATAAGGTTTTGTCACGTGACACACTCCATCGTCTGCTGTGATTGGCCACGGCATTGCACGTGCATTCCGTCACATTCCGTCACATTCCGCCGTGTGACATGTGACGGAGTTGACGATTCCGTCTGGTCACGTACCAGATTCCGTCGGGTGCTGTGTGTGACTGGACAGGCCATTGCGTGTGCACACGTGACACGGCGTCAGCTGCTGGCCGTGCCGTCAGACGCAGCAATGCGCCGTCATTTGTCGCTGGAATCCGCCGTGACGTGCGCAGTCTGCGGCGCTAAACCACGCGTCCCTGCCAGTGACGCCTCTGCCAACCCTCTACCGTCGGATTTCCACCCTCTGCTGCCGCCGGCTGTACCCGTGCACCCCGGCAGCGACCCGACACCCGGCGGCTGCAGCTCCCTGCCTCCGCCGCGCCGCCGGCTGTAACCCTCCCTGTCTCCCGGATGTAACCCTCCCTGTCTCCCGACTGTAACCCTCCCTGTCTCCCGACTGTAACCCTCCCTGTCTCCCGGCTGTAACCCTCCCTGTATCCCGACTGTAACCCTCCCTGTCTCCCGACTGTAACCCTCCCCGTCTCCCGACTGTAACCCTCCCTGTCTCCCGGCTGTAACCCTCCCTGTCTCCCGGCTGTAACCCTCCCTGTCTCCCGGCTGTAACCTTCCCTGTCTCCCGGCTGTAACCCTACCTGTCTCCCGACTGTAACCCTCCCTGTCTCCCGACTGTAACCCTCCCTGTCTCCCGACTGTAACCCTCCCTGCCACCGACTGTAACCCTCCCTGTCTCCCGACTGTAACCCTCCCTGTCTCCCGGCTGTAACCTTCCCTGTCTCCCGACTGTAACCTTCCCTGTCTCCCGACTGTAACCCTCCCCTGCCACCGGCTGTAACCCTCCCTGTCTCCCGACTGTAACCCTCCCTGTCTCCCGACTGTAACCCTCCCTGTCTCCCGACTGTAACCCTCCCTGCCACCGACTGTAACCCTCCCTGTCTCCCGACTGTAACCCTCCCTGTCTCCCGACTGTAACCCTCCCTGCCACCGACTGTAACCCTACCTGTCTCCCGACTGTAACCCTCCCTGTCTCCCGACTGTAACCCTCCCTGTCTCCCGACTGTAACCCTCCCTGCCACCGACTGTAACCCTCCCTGTCTCCCGACTGTAACCCTCCCTGTCTCCCGGCTGTAACCTTCCCTGTCTCCCGGCTGTAACCCTACCTGTCTCCCGACTGTAACCCTCCCTGTCTCCCGACTGTAACCCTCCCTGTCTCCCGACTGTAACCCTCCCTGCCACCGACTGTAACCCTCCCTGTCTCCCGAATGTAACCCTCCCTGTCTCCCGACTGTAACCCTCCCTGTCTCCCGGCTGTAACGTTACCTGTCTCCCGACTGTAACCCTCCCTGTCTGCCGGCTGTAACCCTCCCTGTCTCCCGACTGTAACCGTCCCTGTCTCCCGACTGTAACCCTCCCTGTCTCCCGACTGTAACCCTCCCTGCCTCCAGGCTGTAACCCTCCCTGTCTCCCGACTGTAACCCTCCCTGTCTCCCGACTGTAACCTTCCCTGTCTCCCGGCTGTAACCTTCCCTGTCTCCCGACTGTAACCTTCCCTGTCTCCCGACTGTAACCCTCCCCTGCCACCGGCTGTAACCCTCCCTGTCTCCCGACTGTAACCCTCCCTGTCTCCCGACTGTAACCCTCCCTGTCTCCCGACTGTAACCCTCCCTGCCACCGACTGTAACCCTCCCTGTCTCCCGACTGTAACCCTCCCTGTCTCCCGACTGTAACCCTCCCTGCCACCGACTGTAACCCTACCTGTCTCCCGACTGTAACCCTCCCTGTCTCCCGACTGTAACCCTCCCTGTCTCCCGACTGTAACCCTCCCTGCCACCGACTGTAACCCTCCCTGTCTCCCGACTGTAACCCTCCCTGTCTCCCGGCTGTAACCTTCCCTGTCTCCCGGCTGTAACCCTACCTGTCTCCCGACTGTAACCCTCCCTGTCTCCCGACTGTAACCCTCCCTGTCTCCCGACTGTAACCCTCCCTGCCACCGACTGTAACCCTCCCTGTCTCCCGAATGTAACCCTCCCTGTCTCCCGACTGTAACCCTCCCTGTCTCCCGGCTGTAACGTTACCTGTCTCCCGACTGTAACCCTCCCTGTCTGCCGGCTGTAACCCTCCCTGTCTCCCGACTGTAACCGTCCCTGTCTCCCGACTGTAACCCTCCCTGTCTCCCGACTGTAACCCTCCCTGCCTCCAGGCTGTAACCCTCCCTGTCTCCCGACTGTAACCCTCCCTGTCTCCCGACTGTAACCTTCCCTGTCTCCCGACTGTAACCCTCCCCTGCCGCCGGCTGTAACCCTCCCTGTCTCCCGACTGTAACCCTCCCTGTCTCCCGACTGTAACCCTCCCTGTCTCCCGACTGTAACCCTCCCTGCCTCCCGACTGTAACCCTCCCTGTCTCCCGACTGTAACCCTCCCTGTCTCCCGACTGTAACCCTCCCTGCCTCCCGGCTGTAACCCTCCCTGTCCCCCGACTGTAACCCTCCCTGTCTCCCGACTGTAACCCTCCCTGCCTCCCGGCTGTAACCCTCCCTGTCTCCCGACTGTAACCGTCCCTGTCTCCCGACTGTAACCCTCCCTGTATCCCGACTGTAACCCTCCCTGCCTCCCGGCTGTAACCCTCCCTGTCTCCCGACTGTAACCCTCCCTGTCCCCCGACTGTAACCATCCCTGTCTCCCGACTGTAACCCTCCCTGTCTCCCGACTGTAACCATCCCTGTCTCCCGACTGTAACCCTCCCTGTCTCCCGACTGTAACCCTCCCTGTCTCCCGACTGTAACCCTCCCCTGCCTCCCGACTGTAACCCTCCCTGTCTCCCGACTGTAACCCTCCCTGTCTCCCGACTGTAACCCTCCCTGTCTCCCGACTGTAACCCTCCCCTGCCTCCCGACTGTAGCCCTCCCTGTCTCCCAACTGTAACCATCCCAGTCTCCCGACTGTAACCCTCCCTGTCTCCCGACTGTAACCCTCCCTGTCTCCAGACTGTAACCCTCCCTGTCTCCCGACTGTAACCATCCCTGTCTCCCGACTGTAACCCTCCCTGTCTCCCGACTGTAACCCTCCCTGTCTCCCGACTGTAACCCTCCCTGTCTCCCGACTGTAACCCTCCCCTGCCTCCCGACTGTAACTCTCGCTGTCTCCCGACTGTAACCCTTCCTGTCTCCCGACTGTAACCCTCCCCTGCCTCCCGACTGTAACCCTCCCCTGCCTCCCGACTGTAACCCTCCCTGTCTCCCGACTGTAACCCTCCCCTGCCTCTCGACTGTAACCCTCCCCTGTCTCCCGACTGTAACCCTCCCTGTCTCCCGACTGTAACCCTTCCTGTTTCCCGGCTGTAACCCTCCCTCCCTCCCGGCTATAACCCTCCCTGTCTCCCGACTGTAACTCTCCCTGTCTCCTGGCTGTAACCCTCCCTGTCTCCTGACTGTAACCCTCCCGACTGTAACCCTCCCTCCCTCACGGCTGTAACCCTCCCTGCCTCCCGACTGTAACCCTCCCGACTGTAACCCTCCCTGTCTCCCGGCTGTAACCCTCCCTCCCTCCCGACTGTAACCCTCCCCTGCCTCACGACTGTAACCCTCCCTGTCTCCCGACTGTAACCCTCACTGCCTCCCGACTGTAACCCTCACTGCCTCCCGACTGTAACCCTCCTTGTCTCCCGACTGTAACCCTCCCCTGCCTCCCGACTGTAACCCTCCCTCCCTCCCGACTCTAGCCCTCCCTGTCTCCCGACTGTAACCCTCCCTGCCTCCCGACTGTAACCCTCCCTGTCTCCCGACTGTAACCCTCCCTGTCTTCCGGCTGTAACCCTCCCTGTCTCCCGACTGTAACTATCCCTGTCTCCCGACTGTAACCCTCCCTGTCTCCCGACTGTAACCCTCCCTGTCTCCCGACTGTAACTCTCCCTGTCTCCCGGCTGTAACTCTCCCTGTCTCCCGACTGTAACTCTCCCTGTCTCCCGACTGTAACCCTCCCTGTCTCCCGACTGTAACCCTCCCTGTCTCCCGACTGTAACTCTCCCTGTCTCCCGACTGTAACCCTCCCTGTCTCCCGGCTGTAACCCGTACACCCCGGCGGTGGCGACCCTAGCCGACACCCGGAACCGGGCCCTTCACGCCGGGACGAGCACGGAAACTCCGGCACACGGTCTTGCACTCACTGCACTGATGCAACGTCAGCGTTGCTCCATGCGCCGAGTCGCGACCCCAAATGGCTGTTTAACGAGCGCAGGTCGCACCGCCCATGAACCCGTCTCCCAGAGGGGAGAGGCGCCGGTTCCTGATGGGCGCCCCCTGGCGATTTGTGTGTGATCCCCGGCCTTGAGGGTGTGCCGGCCTTGGTGCGAGCGGGTGGCCACCGGGCTTGAAGTGTCGAGTTCCGGTGTCAGGAGAGGTACACCTCGAGCCCTGGATGGCCGCTCCTGAGTAGGCTGCGAGAGTTCCTCCCTCCCGCTGGCCAGCAGAGCAGGTACGCCTCGAGCCCGGGATGGCCGCTCCTGAGCAGGCTGTGAGGGTTCCTCCCTCCCGCTGGCCAGCAGAGCAGGTACACCTCGAGCCCGGGATGGCCGCTCCTGAGCAGGCTGCGAGGGTTCCTCCCTCTCGCTGGCCAGCAGAGCAGGTACACCTCGAGCCCGGGATGGCCGCTCCTGAGTAGGCTGCGAGAGTTCCTCCCTCCCGCTGGCCAGCAGAGCAGATGTTAACTGGCTCGCTTTCTCAAGTGACACAGATACAACACCCGGCCCGCCCGCACTCAGTCTCCGGTGCCAGGTTAATGATTAACCACTAACCATCTGTCGTGTGAGGCCAGCGCATATAAACCCAGATCTGTCCGCCCAGAGTGGGCAGCGCTACACCTCTCTTTCTCCGCCATCAGTGTGTTGACTCCAGCTGACACTCAAAAGAGCAACTGACACATGTGTGCCCTTAGTCGGACAGATGAAAGCAAGCTCACACAGTATAGTTCGTAGCGATAATGGCAGAGTGGTCACAACAAGAGGGTAAAATATCAAACAAATCACTCAACGATGTAAACGACCCACCTTTTCGACGACATCGCCTCACATTTTGAAGCGATGGAATCCAGCAGTCTCACGTCCACGTTATTCCAATGAAAAGTTGTGTGTCGCCGTAAACAAACGAACGCTGGTACTTTGCGACCTGTTGCTTACTAAATCTGCCGTCAGACTTTGTAGAGAGATCTGCTTGGACCTGGGATTCGTTCCTGGGATTCATGCACATCTATAGTGCATTGTATGTTTTTTGCATTTATAATCGATTGTTATGCCGACAATTAACACTGATAATCGTGCTGTACGAATATTTCCCTGAAATGCATCCTCAGCTTACGGGTAGACGGAAAGATTTGCTGCGAAAATATCCACAAACATAAATTTGCTTGTTCAATCAATGACGGTAGCATTTCTTGCTTCTGGGAATATCGGTAATGTCGCTGAGCTGTAAGCACTCCGTTCATAAATCACAAAGCCTAATGTTAGCCTGTTGGCTGATAATGTATTGCATGTAATGCATTGCGCTGTGTCGTAACTGGTAGCCTGAGTGTCGTGTTCTACACCTCACGGGATATAAGACATGATATATGACAATGTGTTACTTTGGGTCTGAGACGATGAATCGCTATACACGTCGCAGGAAAAAATCGGAACACACCAGTCATGCAGGCTATCTAGCGTCCGCCTCTGCCACTTGTCAGCGAGCTGGTTTTCCCTTTTCTCCGCCCGGCTCGGTCGTCACTTTCGTGTCACCAGGCAGCCCGGCAGGCCTGCTTTCCGTCACTTTCCGTCACGCCGCTATGATCACCAACACAGACCGGCCCAGCCTCCGGTCGCCGCGTGTCTCGACTCCGTCCGGCTGTCTCCCGTGTCTGGAGCTGCCTCCCGTCTGGCCGGCGTCAGGCTGTCTCGCGTCTGGCCAGCGTCAGGCTGTCTCCCGTCTGGCCAGCGTCAGGCTGCCTCGCGTCTGGCCAGCGTCAGGCTGTCTCCCGTGTCTGGAGCTGTCTCGCGTCTGGCCAGCGTCAGGCTGCCTCACGTCTGGACAGCGTCAGGCTGTCTCCCGTCTGGCCAGCGTCAGGCTGTCTCACGTCTGGCCAGCGTCAGGCTGTCTCGCGTCTGGCCAGCGTCAGGCTGTTTCCCGTCTGGCCAGCGTCAGGCTGTCTCACGTCTGGCCAGCGTCAGGCTGTCTCACGTCTGGCCAGCGTCAGGCTGTCTCGCGTCTGGCCAGCGTCAGGCTGTTTCCCGTCTGGCCAGCGTCAGGCTGTCTCACGTCTGGCCAGCGTCAGGCTGTCTCACGTCTGGCCAGCGTCAGGCTGTCTCGCGTCTGGCCGGCGTCAGGCTGTCTCCCGTCTGGCCAGCGTCAGGCTGTCTCGCGTCTGGCCGGCGTCAGGCTGTCTCCCGTCTGGCCAGCGTCAGGCTGCCTCGCGTCTGGCCAGCGTCAGGCTGTCTCGCGTCTGGCCAGCGTCAGGCTGTCTCCCGTCTGGCCAGCGTCAGGCTGCCTCGCGTCTGGCCAGCGTCAGGCTGTCTCGCGTCTGGCCGGCGTCAGGCTGTCTCCCGTCTGGCCAGCGTCAGGCTGTCTCACGTCTGGCCAGCGTCAGGCTGTCTCGCGTCTGGCCAGCGTCAGGCTGTCTCCCGTCTGGCCGGCGTCAGGCTGTCTCGCGTCTGGCCAGCGTCAGGCTGCCTCCCGTCTGGCCGGCGTCAGGCTGTCTCGCGTCTGGCCAGCGTCAGGCTGTCTCGCGTCTGGCCAGCGTCAGGCTGTCTCGCGTCTGGCCAGCGTCAGGCTGTCTCCCGTCTGGCCAGCGTCAGGCTGTCTCCCGTCTGGTCAGCGTCAGGCTGTCTCCCGTCTGGCCAGCGTCAGGCTGTCTCACGTCTGGCCAGCGTCAGGCTGTCTCGCGTCTGGCCAGCGTCAGGCTGTCTCGCGTCTGGCCAGCGTCAGGCTGTCTCCCGTCTGGCCAGCGTCAGGCTGCCTCCCGTCTGGCCAGCGTCAGGCTGTCTCCCGTCTGGCCAGCGTCAGGCTGTCTCACGTCTGGCCAGCGTCAGGCTGTCTCGCGTCTGGCCAGCGTCAGGCTGTCTCACGTCTGGCCAGCGTCAGGCTGCCTCGCGTCTGGTCAGCGTCAGGCTGCCTCGCGTCTGGTCAGCGTCAGGCTGTCTCACGTCTGGCCAGCGTCAGGCTGTCTCCCGTCTGGCCAGCGTCAGGCTGCCTCGCGTCTGGTCAGCGTCAGGCTGCCTCGCGTCTGGTCAGCGTCAGGCTGTCTCACGTCTGGCCAGCGTCAGGCTGTCTCCCGTCTGGCCAGCGTCAGGCTGTCTCCCGTCTGGCCAGCGTCAGGCTGTCTCGCGTATAGCCAGCGTCAGGCTGTCTCCCGTCTGGCCAGCGTCAGGCTGTCTCACGTCTGGCCAGCGTCAGGCTGTCTCGCGTCTGGCCAGCGTCAGGCTGTTTCCCGTCTGGCCAGCGTCAGGCTGTCTCACGTCTGGCCAGCGTCAGGCTGTCTCACGTCTGGCCAGCGTCAGGCTGTCTCGCGTCTGGCCAGCGTCAGGCTGTTTCCCGTCTGGCCAGCGTCAGGCTGTCTCACGTCTGGCCAGCGTCAGGCTGTCTCACGTCTGGCCAGCGTCAGGCTGTCTCGCGTCTGGCCGGCGTCAGGCTGTCTCCCGTCTGGCCAGCGTCAGGCTGTCTCGCGTCTGGCCGGCGTCAGGCTGTCTCCCGTCTGGCCAGCGTCAGGCTGCCTCGCGTCTGGCCAGCGTCAGGCTGTCTCGCGTCTGGCCAGCGTCAGGCTGTCTCCCGTCTGGCCAGCGTCAGGCTGCCTCGCGTCTGGCCAGCGTCAGGCTGTCTCGCGTCTGGCCGGCGTCAGGCTGTCTCCCGTCTGGCCAGCGTCAGGCTGTCTCACGTCTGGCCAGCGTCAGGCTGTCTCGCGTCTGGCCAGCGTCAGGCTGTCTCCCGTCTGGCCGGCGTCAGGCTGTCTCGCGTCTGGCCAGCGTCAGGCTGCCTCCCGTCTGGCCGGCGTCAGGCTGTCTCGCGTCTGGCCAGCGTCAGGCTGTCTCGCGTCTGGCCAGCGTCAGGCTGTCTCGCGTCTGGCCAGCGTCAGGCTGTCTCCCGTCTGGCCAGCGTCAGGCTGTCTCCCGTCTGGTCAGCGTCAGGCTGTCTCCCGTCTGGCCAGCGTCAGGCTGTCTCACGTCTGGCCAGCGTCAGGCTGTCTCGCGTCTGGCCAGCGTCAGGCTGTCTCGCGTCTGGCCAGCGTCAGGCTGTCTCCCGTCTGGCCAGCGTCAGGCTGCCTCCCGTCTGGCCAGCGTCAGGCTGTCTCCCGTCTGGCCAGCGTCAGGCTGTCTCACGTCTGGCCAGCGTCAGGCTGTCTCGCGTCTGGCCAGCGTCAGGCTGTCTCACGTCTGGCCAGCGTCAGGCTGCCTCGCGTCTGGTCAGCGTCAGGCTGCCTCGCGTCTGGTCAGCGTCAGGCTGTCTCACGTCTGGCCAGCGTCAGGCTGTCTCCCGTCTGGCCAGCGTCAGGCTGTCTCCCGTCTGGCCAGCGTCAGGCTGTCTCGCGTATAGCCAGCGTCAGGCTGTCTCGCGTCTGGCCAGCGTCAGGCTGTCTCGCGTCTGGCCAGCGTCAGGCTGTCTCGCGTCTGGCCAGCGTCAGGCTGTCTCGCGTCTGGCCAGCGTCAGGCTGTCTCGCGTATAGCCAGCGTCAGGCTGTCTCCCGTGTCTGGAGCTGTCTCGCGTCTGGCCGGCGTCAGGCTGTCTCGCGTCTGGCCAGCGTCAGGCTGTCTCGCGTCTGGCCAGCGTCAGGCTGTCTCCCGTCTGGCCGGCGTCAGGCTGTCTCACGTCTGGCCAGCGTCAGGCTGCCTCGCGTCTGGCCAGCGTCAGGCTGTCTCGCGTCTGGCCAGCGTCAGGCTGTCTCGCGTCTGGCCAGCGTCAGGCTGTCTCGCGTCTGGCCAGCGTCAGGCTGTCTCGCGTATAGCCAGCGTCAGGCTGTCTCGCGTCTGGCCAGCGTCAGGCTGCCTCGCGTCTGGCCAGCGTCAGGCTGTCTCGCGTCTGGCCAGCGTCAGGCTGTCTCGCGTCTGGCCAGCGTCAGGCTGTCTCGCGTATAGCCAGCGTCAGGCTGTCTCGCGTCTGGCCAGCGTCAGGCTGCCTCGCGTCTGGCCAGCGTCAGGCTGCCTCGCGTCTGGCCAGCGTCAGGCTGTCTCGCGTCTGGCCAGCGTCAGGCTGTCTCACGTATAGCTGAGGATTGTGGCTGCCTCCGTTCTTGCCGGTGTATAGATCGCTCTCCCCAGACATGATGCTTACGTGCGAGAAAGTCTACGTGATGTTTGAGCTCGTGAAAGCCGGACGTTTTTCTGTTTATGAAGGGCAGGGACAGTGATATTTGGGTGATATTATTTACATGCATGTTTAATGCTAGTGGCTTGGAGTTAGCCCCAGTTGCAGAGCCGTGTCTGTTCCGTCCTGATGCGTGTCCTTTGGCGACGTGTCTGTTGACTTGTGCTGTTTCTGTTCCTACTGTCCTGTATTAGTCCCGTATCCATTCCATGTCCATTTCGTGACCGTGCTCGTGACCGTGTTCGTGACCGTGTTCGTGACGATGCCGTGTCGGTGTCGGCGCCCGTGTCCGTTCCGTGTCGTTGACTGGCCGCGCCCGTGTGACCGTTTCCACGGCAGGTCGGCCGGTGGTGGCGCCTGACATGCAAAAACCGCCGACCCCGACAACAGGCGGCGGCGGTGGCGGCCTCCGTCCGGCGGGCAGCCGAGCGGCACCGCCGCCGCCGCCGCCACCGCCACCACCACTTGCTGTAATCCGGACACCCCGCACCGCCTCAGTCACACTGCACCAGTCACCACTGCACCAGTCACCACCGCCTCAGTCACCACTGCACCAGTCACCACTGCACCAGTCATCACCGCCTCAGTCACCACTGCACCAGTCACCACTGCACCAGTCACCACTGCACCGAGACCGACCAGGCCGGGATGAAGAGTGAGCACAGTGGGTACGGCGGACGTTATCGGCTGACCTCTGTTGGCACTGAGACACTGAGGTTGAGGCTGAGGAACTCTGAGGCACTGATTTCTGGAGATAATGTCAAACGGAAACCCTTCAGGGGATATTTGTATGTAGTTTTTCGCAGATGACATCCTCAGCATGATGACGAGTGGCTACAAATTTGCCAGTTACCCTTCTGGGCGCGGTTATGTAAGTCAACACATGGCGAGGTCCAAACAAAGCCCGCGGGGGACCCGTGACTGGATAATGACGCCGTGATGACGAGAGCTTCGTTTTCGAAAGTAAAGTAATAGTTCGAAAATGAACAGACCCCCAGCTCCAACTGGGCTGCTCCACTTCGGTCTGACTTTGAAGCTGGCGGCCGTCCTGACGGTGTCAGGGCGGTGGGACCATGAGACCCCGTGTGCCGGCCCTGACACAGTGCAGCGCTCGGCTGGGGCATCACTTCCGCACGGGACGGGGCGGCGCGGCGGATCTGGGCCAGGGAGCCGCGGCGTGTGAGATGAACAGCTGGGGTCAGGGGGCAGCGGGTCACACCAGCTGACCCTGTCCCGCGCCATCGGGCCATGGGCCGTACCGGACCAGAGCACCGTCTCTCACCGGACCGTATCCTTTTCCTGTGCTCCAAACCAGCAAGTTAAGCGTCCTGTGCTCCAAACCAGCAAGTTAAACGCAGCACTTCGAAGGAAATAAAGTTCCCTGCTTGTTTTCCCACTGCCGCTGCCCTTTGACCGCATGCCGTCAAAAGACAGCGACAGCGCAGCACGTGGACTGAGCTGCGCAGATCCTCCGGCTGGCAGATGTTCGGAATGTATATTTATTCCCACGCAGTTGGCAGCTCCGTGATGTATCGAGGGAATCTGTTCTTCAGGCGGCGGCATTACTGCCACACGTTTGTTTCTGTAATTACTTTCTTTTACAAAACACCGCTACGCTGATAGGCGAAGTCATTTACATTGATAAAATGTTAAAGTGCGTGCTGTAGGGGACGGGTAGCTCGCCGATTGTATAACCAAAACCAGGTATCATCTGTATATCTGCTAATGTTCATACCAGACTAACATGGTAGGACTAACCGGACTAACATGGTAGGACTAACCGGACTAACATGGTAGGACTAACCGGACTAACATGGTAGGACTAACCAGACTAACATGGTAGGACTAACCGGACTAACATGGTAGGACTAACCGGACTAACATGGTAGGACTAACCGGACTAACATGGTAGGACTAACCGGACTAACATGGTAGGACTAACCGGACTAACATGGTAGGACTAACCAGACTAACATGGTAGGACTAACCGGACTAACATGGTAGGACTAACCGGACTAACATGGTAGGACTAACCGGACTAACATGGTAGGACTAACCAGACTAACATGGTAGGACTAACCGGACTAACATGGTAGGACTAACCGGACTAACATGGTAGGACTAACCGGACTAACATGGTAGGACTAACCGGACTAACATGGTAGGACTAACCGGACTAACATGGTAGGACTAACCGGACTAACATGGTAGGACTAACCGGACTAACATGGTAGGACTAACCGGACTAACATGGTAGGACTAACCGGACTAACATGGTAGGACTAACCGGACTAACATGGTAGGACTAACCGGACTAACATGGTAGGACTAACCGGACTAACATGGTAGGACTAACCGGACTAACATGGTAGGACTAACCGGACTAACATGGTAG
>JAXIVJ010009518.1:0-50702 GCA_036785665.1 Chirona hameri | reverse complement strand
ATTTTGTATTATTTCACCTGGTTGTTGATGAAGTAAGGTGACTTGAGGATACTTTGTAGTAGTATCTATCAGGTGAAAGTATTTTTACATCTGGATTACACTTCTTTCACCTACAATTATGTTGAAGATCGTTGAGTGACGAATGCGCCACCGTATATAAACATGGCGGCCGCGCTGGTCGAGGGCGTAATTCTTTTGTTAGACCGAGAAGTGCCACGAGACGGTCTACGAAAGTAAATACGCTTCTCCCGATTCGGCCACCCCATTGGTGGAAATCGAGCTGTCAAATGACGCCATGGGACAGGGTGGACACGTTACGGAGATAGCCATGACACCCCCTGCTAAGGATCAGACATGACTTCCTTGAATACTGTTCAGTTTCATCCACAGATGCCTCAAGATTCCTAACCATCAGACGAAGCTCAGAGTTTTCTTTTTTCAGTTGTTCAGTTTCCCCTTTGAGCTGAGTTACCTCACGCTTCAGAACTTCCATCTCCTTACTCACAGCATCAGCTACCAAAGCTTTAATTTGAATTTCATCCATCTCCCCTCCGAACCCTCTAAACCCTGTTTGAAAAAGTTACGTTAAAGTTACAAACGAAATCCTAAACACGATACCAGAATCTTACCTTTAATCAATATAAAATACTACAATACAAACCAACACACTACGCAGAACACAAATTGCTCGACTCAGATGAGATGCGCCACACTCGCCGCAACGAGGCACGTCCGCACTCCACCAACGTCAGGACGAAGTGCAATGTGTTATGTTCGCAATGTATGTGTTATGTTCGCAATGATGCGTTTAAATTAGTCGGTAGGCGGCGATATCGATGCTATTTTTGTTATCATGTAGACACTGTATATCATGTAGATTTTGTTTGAAAAAGGCCTGTGGCCGAAAAATTAATACATAAAAATAAATTTATAGGTTTTTTATTTTTCTTGAATACGAGGATAAGGTCACTATTCAAATGATATTTTTAACTAGAATCATGTTCCTCGCAGAAGCATTAAACAATTTACATACTGCGTTTGGTGTAAGAACTCTCATACCGAATATATTTGATGCTTTATTCTGAAATTTGGTGCGTTGTCGAACATTTTGTCTGTCGAAAAGCTTTGTATGTGCATGTGTTAAAAGCAGCGTTACTGGACCAGTGAGCGAACCCTTCGCCATTGACAATATAATGCTAGTTATGTATACAATTATAAGATAATCACTACATTTGTACTAACTACTGTTTTTAAATATATTTTTGCATAAATTCCGAGTCTTTTACATTTTCTTTCGCAGCACACAATAACCTTTTTCACGAAGGATTATTGCGCTGAAAAGATTGTGAAAAGTGTCTGAAAACTTTTGGTATAAAAGTCTTAGTACATTATACATTCCAAGAAATAAATTACTGATTTAAGCGATACTATCACTATTCAATAGTTATGGAAACATTTATTGAGCTCATAACAAGTTTATGATACAAAATTGGCCGTTTTTAAAGAAAATATGCGTCTAGAGTCCATTCGTTCAGTTTAACATACCAAGTTCCAGTCGGTGGAGATCACAACTGACCTATCAATACTTATCTTACTTATTACCACCAAACCGCAATTTTGTCATCATATTATATTCTTACCAACACATTGGCAAATTCTGAGTGAAATGTCTAGCCAAAAATTGCATGTAAGAGTTGTGTAGTTAAGGAATGGATCGTCGAAATTTGTCAAGACATTTTAAAAAGTTATAAAAAGATTTGCACAATAATCCTTCGTGAAAACGACTAATGTCATAACAGCATGCGCCACTTTTAATATCCGCGCCACTTCTCGCAATATATGCTGAATATGGTAGTCTATGTTTTCGAAATATATTGCTTTTATTTTATATATTTTGACATATATTGTAGCCAAACCAATGTTTTTTTTCAGGTACGAATACTTACGAATATTTTCAGGTACGAATTCACAGCGATTTGACAAAGAGAATGGTTTCCTTTAAAGGGAAATATTCACCTTTTTCACAACAATGGAGTTAGCACCTGAAATCGATGGACGAGACCAAAATATGATGTAAATTCATCACATTTTGCATATAAACATTCCTACCGAAAGATATTGGCAGTTTCTTACCGATAAGCGATCCACCCTTATATCGGTCGGTACTCAGCAAGTACTCGGTATAACGAATTCAGTAAATTAGCCTCCCTACGCATTGTTATTTATCATGAAGGTATGCAATATGTTACTGCACTTTTTCTTTTGCGAATATGTGCCAACCTTTTTATGTACAATTTAACAATCATTTGAGAGAGAAAATGCATTGAATTCGGCAGTTTCGCTTGGCCTCGGGCGGCGACCTATTTAGTGTCGGCGATTTGTTACAAGTGCCCATTCAACAACGTTGAACAGATTGATGCAAAAGCTTTCCAATAGTGGAGGGAAAATACCGATCATTAATATTCCCAAACTTCCAACTTTGAATTAGGGAATGGTTTTACTTAATTCCTAAACTTAGATCACATCATTTTAATACCATAACGGTAGCCAAAGAAATTGCTGCTAACAAAATCAAAAGGTGAATATTTCCCTTTAAAGGGAAGTGTCAACCTTAACATGGGTTTGAACTGAGCTAGCAGAATTGTAGCTTGGATATAAAAATCATATGATCCAATGTTCATTTTTCTCAATACTCTACCTCAACGGCTCTAGAGCAGATTTTCGAACGAACCGCCAAGGTTTATACCAGATGGGAGGTTTACACCAGATTGACTGAGGACGTCACAGCATTATAGCCCAAATAACTTGGCTCTATTTCGCCAAACTTGGGGGCCTTGGCAACTGCTGTCCGCCCCGCAGTTTTTGCCCCGCATGAGAATAATGGTGTTCAGACTAGCCTTCGCACGGTGTGTACAGTAAGTTTGACCAATCAACGATGAGCTGGCTCTAGCGAGCTCAACGGTGATTAGTCCAGCTTATTGTACACAGCACACCACGTCTTATTGAACACGGTTATAATTTATGCCAGGGGGTCATCCAGAGATTCCCCATGTATTGACTGCCGAGCGGCAGCATTAGCGATGACGTCACTGGTGCTCTGGTCCCGTCGTGGCCAGCCCCGTCGCCGCAGCTGCGCTTTCGAGCGTTTTGCGGTCTTTTGATGGGTGTTGACGAGTGTTCACGAGCGGTAATTTGAAGTTATCACCGTTGGATAAGTATGTTAGGTAGTTAGGTTGCAATTCTATGCTTTTGAAATATTTTGCTTTTAAAAGTTGTTTTTTAAGCATATCTTGAACATTAAGCCAAAATAATGTAATTTGTCGCCCCTCAGCCAGACCGGGGCAGCGTGTGGCCGTCTCGCCCCTCAGCCGGAATAGTGCAGCGTATGCCCGTCTCGCCCCTCAGCCAGACCGGGGCAGCGTATGGCCGTCTCACCACTCAGCCAGACCGGGGCAGCGTATGCCGTCTCACCCCTCAGCCGGACCGGGGCACTGGGCAGCATATGGCCGTCACCACCTCCCTCTCAGCCGGACCTGGGCAGCGTATGGCCCAGGCCGTCTCACCCCTCAGCCAGACCGGGGCAGCGTATGGCCTCCCCCCCCCCTCCCCTCAGCCGGACCGGGGCAGTGTATGGCCGTCTCACCCCTCAGTCAGACCTGCAGCGTGGCATGAATTAAGGGATGGATAATTATCCGCGGTAAACGCAATCTTAAATAGGATCGTACCTTAGGCGCAACTATCCGTATCCCGTCCGAAATATTCGCACCGCACCGAGCCGCGTGCGACGACAGCCGAGTCGGACCAGAGCACCAGTGACGTCAAGCTAATGCGCGATTGGGGCGCTAAAATCCCCGGATGACTCTACCTCTCTTATACGGCCTTGAATTTATGCATTATTGTCAAGGTAGATAACGGCGGCCGCGAATTCCTTGTGCATTTGTGGACAGTAGTTATTGACAAGGCCGTAATCCGTATAATAATTAATAATGTAAGATTGAGTGAGTACATTGGTTTTTGAACGGTGACACTGAAATGATGCTTGTGTGGGTCGAGGGCGAACGTTTTTAAGTGAGTATGTGTTGGCCTAGCCAAAGAGAAACAATCCTTTCCAAATAAAATACTTTATCACAGACTGATGAGTAACGTGTTCCAGATCAGATAGGTAAACTCACCTGCTTGGCCTCCCCACCTTTGACTACTCAAGGGGTGATAGTAAGGGTGTCATGTCCTGGCGGCGAATACCTGTCCTGTCCAACCAGTTAGCAAATTTATAACTTAATTTTAACATTTTCAAGGATATGCTCATTGTCTTGCATACTAAGATGACTCAAGTTTGTATTCCTTTGCGATTATCGTGTTTACCAACTTTGGCAATAAAGAACCTCATTTGCCTGCTTCTGCTCCTTTTTTACATGAATTCCCCCAAATAGCACTACTGCTGACCCGAGTTTCAATTTCTGCCACAGTGCCTGACAAGCTCTGCCCAATTTGCATAACAAATTAGCGTGTCAATATAATCGTGTCATGATTTCTCCTGTTTTTTCTTCTTCTTCAGCTTCGACCGCATGCCCAGGGGGGTCCGCTCCGCCTATTTAACATGGGGAAAAAGGGCGACAAATATTAGCAACGTCCGCAGCTTGATCTTGTTCACGCATCTGCGCATGATCCAGGTTTTGCTGCCAACAGCTTTTTGGCCAATCAGCGTCTGACACTCTCCACGCTCATTGGTCGACGGCTGATGACGAGGATGAGGGTCTGAATAGCCGAACATCATTTGCTTACGTAACGTTAATTGCATGGCGCCGTGCGGAGGGCATGGGTGTCTAGGAGCTTTTCGAGGATTTTTCCTAGTTCGAGAAAACGTTGAGAGTTATACAAATGTATATGTGAAAGGTCAATTAATTCTGATGCGATGTAACGCGACGTATTTACTATTTAGAGACCGCACGTACAGGGAGAGCACGTACAGCGCCCTGGCGCGTGCGTTGCCAGGCAACTAGAGTTGCAGAATTCTGGTCCCAGCGCCCAGCGCTGGGACCAGACCTGGTCACAGCCGTGACAGAAGCTGTGACTGGCGAGGCCAGCGCCATAGGGTTAGCATTGCAGCGCCGTGACTAAAGCTGTGACTTGCCAGCTCATGCCGTGGCCGTGACTGGGCTGTGACCAAAGGTTTAAGATTTTCTGAACTGGTCTCTACAGGCAACAACACATTGCATCTCGCCGCGGCACCCACTAGCGGATCCAGGGGAGGGGGGAGGGTGTGGCAGCCATGCCCCTCCCCCCGAGAAACCTGAAATCGGCGCAAAATTGACACATTTCCTGATATAGAAAAAAAAACAAGTTTTACTAAGGAAAGTTTTTTTTAAAATCAGCTATCAATGCATAAGCAAGCGAAATCCGATGAGTTTTCAGAATTGTGTGAGACTTTTTGGAATCCCCCCAAAAAAACGTTCCCCTCTCCCCACCACCACCGTTCTGGATCCGCCAATGGCGGCGCCTGGTGGGCCGGCGTCGGCTGGAGACGCGGTGAGCGGGCGGGATGGTGTGGTGTGGAGACGCGGGCGGGAAGTGTAATTTTAAACAGTTACTTTGAATTGCTTGAATGCATTTGACAATCGACTTATCTAATCAGATTTTCATGAAACTCGTCAAAAAAGATGAGAATATCTATTTTGTGGGTATGCTTTGGCCTTTGCCAAAAACTGTCAGACGTTATCATCGCAAATTGTCAACTGTTATATCAGCAACTTTGTTTTATTTATCAGGTAAGCCTAGTGCAATTTTTATATAGCCATAATATGGGCCGCATGATTTAAATTCAGACTATTTGAGTGTTATCACTGTTTGAGTATTGTATGTGGTGGCTGTCCGGTCTGCCATCGTGAGCCAAAAGACGGTTAACTTTGCCGGCCCAAAATGTAAATAGTTTGAGTCCGATGACAATTTTCTCAACGGCATAAGATACATCGTTCAATTTGTGACAGATTGTTATCTTAATTGTAACAATAGGTCGGCAAATGAAGAAATTAGGCGACACACACCGGAGGAACGTGCGAGTTGGCGTTTTACGTACGGCGGTCCGGCCGGAATCGCCGGTCAGTGGAATTTGCCGGCCCATAACTTAAAAAAAAAATGGGTTGCATTGCGATTTTCCCAAAGTCATCCAATACATCGCTTAATTTGTGGTATATAGACATCTTAAGTGTAACAATCGGCCGGTAAACGAAGGAACCAAGCGGGGAAAAAAACGGGGGGAGTACGCGGCCGGCCGGAATCACCGGGCAGCAAACTGTTCCGGCCCATAACTTAAAAAGTTTGGGTCGGATTGCAATTTTCGCAACGGCACCCAATACAACGCTTAATTTGTGGTAGATAGACATCTTAAGTTTACAAATCAACCGACAAACAAAGGAACCAAGCGACAAAAAAGCGGGAGGGGTCTACGCGTTAACCCTACGTAGGTGACCGGCCGGCCGGCCGCGAGACCCTCATCCGCGTCACAGCAGCTGCGGGGTCGTTGCAACTAAATTACGAGTTGTCGCCACTTTTTCGGCCGGAGCGGTCTACCTGGTTTACATAGCCTTGCGCATGCCCAACTCTCCCAAGAACCAGGCCCATCATCAGGTGCAGCGGCAGGCCTATCTTCTACCTCGAAAAGGACAATCCAACAGCCTCCTTCTCCTTCTGCGCCCCCTGCTGGCCAACCCAGACCTGATGTTGGCTGTGGTCTGACATTTTGGTACTGCGTTTATCGTGTGCAATATGGTGTTTAGCCAGCCTTATTCGACCAGCTCATGTACCTGCGCATTGTCAGAGACTGTGTATGTTTATTAAATAAAACCGACACTTACCATGTGAACTGTGTTCATGCGGCGCTGTGGATGACACTATATTAACATGTTCAGTTTTCAGACGACTCATTGCTCTCAACGTAAACAAGCACATAATTTGACCATATTTATTAAACTGAATGATACAAACTCGACAGATTTGCGCATCACAATTACAGCTATACAGGCTGCATAATTGTGATACGTTCGCTGATTTAAGCAGAGTTCACACCGGATACGCCATACGTCAAAACGTATACGTCATCGTCAATCTGACGTACGCCGATACGTCGAGGAGCGAGTTGAACCAGCCCCCACCAGTAACAGTTGGCAGCACTCGGGCGTTTGGGCGTTAAAAACCTACTACACCATAAGGTTCCCATGTTAAATCGATGATTTTCAGACGAGGCTGGCTCGTAATCTATGGTACATATTTTAAATCCGACTTCTGAAACAGATAGCTACAAGCCTTAGCTACAACGGTTTTATTTATCATTTTTCGATATTCCGGGCGTAAAGGGGTTGAACGGGCTTGGGGGTTAAATGTCTGAACGACCGTTGACCGATTCCAAATGCTACTACAGTACTCAAATATACACTACTTCGACTACTACTTCGTAGTAGAATTTAATATGATCGCTTCCAAATGCTACTACATGTACTGTGAATACACTACTTTGACTACTACTTCGTATATTTGCTGGCGTTTAATTCAATAAACAAAGATGTAATTTATGGAAATAGAAGTTATTAATAGCAAACAATACCTTTCATTTATAATAGACAAAACAATTACAATCAAAATTATATCTTGTCTAATTCATTTGGGCGTTACATTTCTTACTGTTATACCCGTTGTTCTATTACCCTGAGTTGAACATTGGCAGCCTGTCGTATCCTATGTCCCAGTTAATATGCAATATGCACGTGCACATTTAAACAGGGCGCTTCTTTCAGGGGATCGGCATTAATCCATTTCAGAGCTGCCTTTCGAAAAACAAATATAAATGGGGTGAACGGTCAACCTATTTGCATGGTGCGATATAGCTATGTGTGTGTGTGGGGGGAGGGGTGCGCACGGACACGTGTATTAATGTGGGTACCTGCATCCAGGAGACTCCAGATCATTGGGACATAGTGATATATACTGACCAACATAGCTAAGCATGGATGCATGGTGGGGGATGATTGTGTGTGTGGGGGGGGGGGAGGGGGACGTGCTCTTCTTTTGGTGTGGGTACCACCATCCAGGAGATACCAGCTAATTAGTACAATGTCCTGGATGACCATTGGAATGGTGAATTGAGTGGGTGAACGTTCATGCCAACAGTGATCCCCTTTATTTTTTAGCGATCTGCCGTTCCAGTTTTGTTCTGTAATATCTTTGGAAAAATTGTTTTTGGGCATTTGTTTTCTTTAAAAAATTGAGGGGTCAAAAACCAACATTTAAAAAAAAGCAGAGATAGCCATGTTGTAGCCCTTGTCATTTGCTATCTTTTGACGTTTTTATGAAATTTCTCAAAATATGGCAGTAGTGCAGTCTGTTAGAAAACAAAAGATGATTTATTAAAGAAAAACAAATATATAGCAGCAGCGTTTGGCTTGCGCCTTCATCAGCCATTATTTGTATTTTTGTCTGACAATATTTGTTTGTATTTTTGATCTGAGACAACAAATACAAATAATGGCTACTGAAGGCGTAAGCCGAAAGTTTCTATATATTTCTTTACTAAATCTGTTTTTTTTTGCACTATGAGTTATCATGAATGGGTTTAGCACTGTTTTGCGACATAATGATAATAATAAGGTTAACCGTACTCTCATTGTGGCCAAAAAAATGAAAAAAATAAATAAAAACAAGATATATAGAAGCTTTCGGCTTGCGCCTTCATCAGCTAGTTAGGTTACACTAATATACACTTATTATCAGCATTATGTCTCTCAAAACAGTGTTAAAAACCATTCAAGAATCAAGATTATCAACAAACTCAACAATTTCCACCCAAGCAGGCCAAAGATACATTACTAGATCCAGTATCAATCAAATTCCAACTTGTTTTTCTCTCTCTACTTACCTACCTATCAGTTATCACCTATGAATATATTTGAGCTACGACCAGCATCCTCACCGAGCTATAATCGAAATCTAACATTTCTAGAAGCATTTATTACCAAAACATAAGCATATTTCTTTTGAAAAATCACATAAATACTGATCCATGCCGCCTCCCGACGCATACGTCAACGTCAAATGTTGAACACGGTTCAACATTTGACGTACGTCAAAACTGGCGTACGCCGGTCGCATTCAGCTGTTAGGGTACGTCGAGTTCACACCAAAAACCGGAAAATGACGTACGATGTTCCGCTAAATTGACGTTGACGTATACGTTTTGACGTATGGCGTGTCCGATGTGAACTGGGCTTTACTCAATTTCCGAACTGGCAGTGTTGCTCAGATACATAAGCTGGTGTGTTGACCTGGCGAGCGCTGGAGAGTGAGGCAACCCACACCTCGACAATGCAAAATCGTCAACGGTTTTTAGCCAACTGAACAATCCCAAAAGCAGAAAACTGAACTAAATCACAGTTTGAACATTGGTCTGATAACACTGGCACCAAATTCATTCACTGTTCTACTGCCGGAGACGTGACTGTTTGCAGTTTACCATAGCAAAGAAGAAACTGATCCAGAGTATGCTGTCCCTCTGCCAAGCATGGCTTGGCACAGCGCTCTTCCTCCAGCACCTCAGCTGAACCTGGCTGCATAAAGGTAACAATGACCACAAATTGTCAGTATCACATCATGCCTGATTCTGAAGCATGTCAAGTCTGCTTTTACAAAACCGCATGCAAAATATATGTGATGATATGTCACTAGTAAGACTAGTATGCCTCAATTTCATACCAATTAGGAATGAGCAGGTATTGAATCTGGAATGTTAAATACCCTACCTTTGTATACACTACTCAGCAGGTCACAAATGAAGCTTACATATATTTTTTAGTATGCATAACAAATAACACAGCATGCAACAAAGATCACTTACTCTGACTCAGGAATGGGATAATCTTGTTGAGAACAAACAAATAAATATTCAGTGCAAATCGACTCATCAAACAAATGCAGCGTAGCGGAAGGCATTTTCCGGGATTTTGGTTTGGTTTGGTTAGGATAAGGCCGCTTCGGTCTACTTGGACCATTGCGCAGCCATGGGATGAAGGAGAAGGGGTAAAGTGGGTCAAAATGGACGCCGACCGGGCAACCGGCCATGGACAGGCCCTTCCCCGCAGCGCGAAGCTGCGAGGAGAGCCCACGCCATGCAGACGGCCACCACTCCCGGGGGCAGCTCGAGGCCACCACATGCCCGGTGGCCAGCGACCAACAGACCCGGGGTAACGTGGGCGTGATAAAGGATGGAGGACCGGCAGTCGGGAGGATCAAAAGGGATCTGATTTCCGGGAATGACGGATAGCCCACGATGGGCAGCCGTGACGTCACGTAGCGTTTTGTGTATATTTTGTTTTTATATAAATTTAGTCCGAATGTTTTTGAATGGATGGATTTCCGAGTGCAGGCTCAGCGCTAAGCATAGCTTGTTGCGCACGCCCTGACCCCACCACCCAATCAAGCAATTCCTGGCGTCCGGCAGAATTTAGAAGCGAAAGTTTTACGTTCCCGACATACCTGGACACGATCCGCGCCGCCCTCTGTCGTCACTTGACCTTGAGTGCGACCGCTGCCACCGGCCACAGGCCATCCCAGTCAGGGGCAAATAGCGAGCGCCGAAGCGACTCGAACCCGGGCTGCCACTACCGGATGAGGTCAGAAGCCCGGCGCTCTCCTAACTGAGCTACAGGGGCGGACAACAAGCGTTAGAATTGGCCTCGGGATTGATCTGCTTCCTTCATGTTTAAAACTTCCAAAAAGTGTCTTTGGTTCCTACTTTGTAAGTTAATTTGTTCTTCAGGAAATACTTGAGGAAAATAACCGTTTTTCCGTTCGTTGACACAGACAAAAAATCGAATCCATGTGACGTACCTGTTATGTGTATCTTACGGTGTGCATTATAAAACTGGGGGGGGGGGGGGCAACATTAAGCAGCACCAAATTCGATTCACCATAAAATCAGAAGTTGTGACGTGTTTGTGACGTAAATCTGAAAATGACGTCATGTTGTATAATATTTTATTTCATGAATATCTCCACAGTTCCCGGGTTTTATGACATATTAATAGCAGAATAATTATCTGCGTCCTCTGTTTAGTCATTGTATAGCATTCGCTCGAATCTACCAAGGTCGACACTTCTCTTTAATGCTTTCATATGGTTCTTATAAAGCCAGCTACATATGGTTCTTATGAAGCTGGGTGTATTAAGTTATGAAAAAACATTGTGAACAAATTATCTGGCAGCAATAGTGACCTATCAATTTTCCATTACAGATTCTTAGGTTATTCTTAACCATTGTGACAATTTGTGTAACACTGTAACACCCTATATGGCTACTTTTACGTGTAAACAATAGCAAATATTGATTATGAGCGTGCTTGCTCGTCCTGCCGTGGTGTAACTAACGGTCGCCCGCGCACAGCGAGCTCGCCACCGCAGCAGCCGTCACCGCAGCAACCGCCACCGTAGCAGCCGCCACCGCAGCAGCCTCCACCGCAGCAGCAGCCCACCGCCTACCGCCCACCGCCCACCGCCTACTGCCTACTGCCTACTGCCTACTGCCTACCGCCTACCGCCTACCGCCTACCGCCTACCGCCTACCGCCTACCGCCCACCGCCTACCACCCACCGCCCACCGCCAACCGCCCACCGCCCACCGCCCACCGCCAACCGCCCACCGTCCACCGCCCACCGCCCACTGCCCACCGCCGACCACCCACTGCCTACTTCCCACCGCCCACCGCCCACCGCCCACGCCTACCGGCCCAACACCGCCCCGCCATCACCCACCAACGCCCGCCACCACCCCGCCATCGCCCACCAACGCCCGCCACCGCCGCCACGTTCGCCACGCTCGCCTGCTATATAAATTAGCTGGCTATATAAATTGCAGGCTATATACATTACACCCCTCTAGCCGCCGCCACGTCCGCCACGCTCGCCTGCTATATAAATTAGCTGGCTATATCAATTGCAGGCTATATAAATTGCAGGCTATATACATTACACCCATCTAGTAATTATCTTAGAAATAGTAATATCAGTACGCGCCCAGACGCCGTGGGGTGAGGAGCGCGCGCGGCTGCTCCCGCCTGACCGGTGCCGGAGCTCGGTGGTGGGGCACAGACTGTGGCGAATGGCTGGCGAAGCCAATACGTGTGAGGGCTTCGGTGACCGACGGTTGGGAGGAGCTTTGCCGTGCCACACTAAGGCGAATATGTGCCCTGTGTGATCACTAGTTCGGACACGGCGTGATGCAGTGATATCTCCAGATAACAGTGAAACGAGCGAGGTAAGCGGACTGAGTGGAAATCGGGAAGTGATGGTAGGTGGACGGAAGGCAGCGTCAGGGTCCAGGGAGACAAAGGGAAGGGGCAAGCCCCTTGAAGCAGCGGCTCCTGCCTCGGACATTATGCGGGCCTTCACGCGGTCCGGTGGACGTGACGGCAGCGCTCCGGAGAAGCGCCCGCGGAAGGCCCCGTCCCCGGGCTGGTGACGTCACGTCTGGGTCGCCGTCCGACCGAGCGCGGCCGGAGCAGGGGCGGATCGAAGCCGACCAGATCGGGGAGCAGATCCGCACTATCGCCAGGGAACAATTCGATAGTTTCCTCCGGCAGATGCAGCAGGACTTCAGCAATCAGGAGAGGTCCTTGCTGGAGTCTGTGGCGGCTATCGCCCGGCGTCTAGGGGACTTGGAGAGGTACACGGCGGAACAGAACGAGGAGATCCGGAAACTTCGGGAGCGCCTGCGAGTAACTGAGCAGAAGATTCAGGAGGACGGAGATCTACTGGAGGGCACGGATTGTCGGGCACGGCTCCCGACGCTGATCCTCTCGGGGGCCGCCGTCCCACCACATACGCCACATACGCAAGATGAAGAAGGCCGGGAAGACGTCCGTGACACAGTTATCGGCGTGGTGGGTCGTGCTCTTCGGAGCATCGAGCTCGATAAGGCGGACATTGCGAACTGCTATCACGTGGGCACAACCCGTCGGCTGGTATGTACCTTTGTGAGGTTTGGGGATGAGTCAGTGCGCGAAAATCTCTATCAGGCTCGTTTTCAACTCATGAAGGAACGTGGCGAGAGTAAGAAATCGTGGCGAGGCGAGAGTAAGAAACATTAACGAGTCCCTGACGCCCAGGAGACTATCGTACCTGAACACGCTCCTTACGGCGAAGAAAGCCAAAAAGATTCATTCGACCTTCACTAGGAACGGTGCCGTGTACTTTAGAGAGCAGCAGCAAGCATAGCAGGATAATTCGGGTCGGCAGTCGGCAGGCAATGCTGCTTTTTCTGTAGGCGTCAAGCTGGCCATAATAAGTCGTGTGACCTGTAAGTCGGACTGTGTACAGGGCGTCGTTCGTTTTCATTTAATGAGATGTTCAGTTCCGACCGATCGCAATGAGGTGCTCCTCCAGCTGCCCACGCCTGACGCCGCCCCTGAACTGTGACCCTGTTACCGATCAGCTGTTCAGCTGACAGCGGTGGGCGGTCCGGCGCCCCAGAGGGCGGCCAGATGCCATTATTATAAAGATAAAATCCGTCATTAGGACGGAAACGGTTATTATAACGGTGGCGAGCAAAAAAGGAACGAGGGTGAAACAACAACAGCAGAATAACGCATCGGACGCAAGAAGGACGCTTCTCATTGTCATAGAAGTTCAACTGCGGCGATTATGACTCAGAAAAGTGCGCCATATTTGTAAATAACGCCGTTTGAAGCCGCGAGAAATAGCGCTGCTCCAGAGCACCGCTTTTTTGGTATCGGAGGCCCGAGGTCGGTCGCAGGTTACTTTTGATTCCCAGTAGACTTTGGGGACCCATAATATTATCCAAGGCTTTGGGGACCCATAGGGATATTTTATTTATACGAGTCATGTTTCAGTTTAGTTTACCATTGTTTGTTACCAAGGGGTCCTGCACGATGTGGAAGAATAAGAGAAAAAGGTAGAGGCGTCAACTTTCCATGCACAGCCCGAAAGATGTGAGTATTTTGCCCTGTTTGTTACTGATCTTATTGATGTTCTATGTCATTCTCATTGTATTACTTTGACATAAGTACTTCACCAATCTTCTCAACTACTTAAATGATAAATGCGCCATATCCACCAGCCTATGTCCCATACAGCCCAAAGTATTTGTCAAAGCTTTTGGTTAGAGCAAGAGTGACTATCATGAGTCGTAATGGATCAGGATCATAATTTTGGTAATAGGGTAAAGGTTCAATATCTGGTCACAAATAGACAGGACTTCATGTAACTGGTGATTCAAACAATACTAAGGCACAATAACACCTATGCATTACTCATAGCATAAAAATTCCAATATTTGTCAGCGTCCGAAGAGTGGACTTATCATTCCTATCATTCCTATCAAACGCTGACGTGTCAGGCGATGGCGGATAGAACTTGAGGCTGCACGTCAAGCTGAGATGCCGCTGGCTTTGTTAACTCGTTTCGATGGGAGTTCTACTAACAATATAATTATGTAGTGAGGAAGAAGGTTTTACAAGAGCTGGCCAAGACACTACATAATTTAGTGGCGACGAGGATAAGATTTTGATGAAACACGGTATAATTGTTGTCACCACTAAATTATGTGGTGTCTTGGCCAACCTCTTGTAAAAGCTTCTTCCTTACTACATAATTATATTGTTAGTTCTCAGCATCTAGCTTGACGTGCAGCCTCAAGTTTGTTCAGCCATCTCCTGACACGTCAGCGTTCGACCTGAGATTAATTCAGTGCACCAGATTCAACCAATCACATAACAGTCATAACTCATGTCATCCATGCGCCACAATCGTCCAAGCCGCCAAAAACAGGAATGCCTTCATGTTAACGTGCTCATGCTCATGGCAATTCTGGCGGACACTACAATCATTATGGTGATTTAGGCAATGGCGCCACGACTGCTTGGTTATATGGTGTTGTATAATTATGTGCACAATCTTGACTCACCATTGCTAGATTAATAAGCCTTTGTTAAGTCATGACGGAAGTGGTGTAAGATGGTAATTACCGGTAGGCTATACTGGATGATTGAGCGGCCCAAAAAACTTATTTTGAGAGGTGTGTGTGTTAAATCAGCTATCAATGCATAAGCAAGCAAAATCTGATGAGTTTTCAGAATTGTGTGAGACTTTTTGAGATATGGCCCCCAAACACCCGTTCTGGTTCCGCCTTTGCAACCAAAACATTGATTCCTAGCCAAGTTGGAATTGTTATAAAGAGAAGAGAGCTATTTGCTCATTACAAATGGAAATTAGTCAAAAACGTTGCATTAATAGATTCATGACTTACTGATCATGGCCCATGGCTAAAAGTATCTTTTAGACACTGTTGCTGCATTATTATGTGTAATGAGCAGAAGGTTGCTTCTGTTTTAAAATATTTTAACAATGCTCTGGTTAACATTTACTAAAAATAAAATAACACCCTACAATTCTGCAATGATTCAGCTAAGAACTTACAAGAACTAACGAACTAAATATTTTATTGTGGCAACTCAGTATGTTTTGATGGATATTTGCCGGTACATTTTTTTTTCAGGTACATTATTAGTGCATATGGCTTTCCATGGATAAGCAACCATCTTGGCAAATTTTCACTGAAATCTTTAGAGCCATCTGTAATTTATACACATGCCAATTGTCTTGACTCATCTCTATGGAGTTAACACAACAGCAGTGATTCATTGTGCACTCAATACAAAATTGGTTGGGATTATGTTGAGATGAAAAGCACTATGTATTTACTGCATTTCTTGAAGTTAAGGCTAAGAATATATTAATTCAGGTCTATACATAACATTTATATTTTAAAAAAACAGTTCAATTTTGTATGGATGTCGAATGTCGTATCCCATCTTCCATGCTAATGACATGGTTCTATCTAAACACATCATATTCACTCAGGGGTTCCAACTCAAAATAGCATAGCATAGTCTCAGAGCCATCAACGCTGCCCCCCCCCCCCCCCCCCCCGGCGTGACCCAGGAGCAATATGCCCCCATGTCAGCAGTATTTTAACATTGGTGAGCAGGGGGGGGGGGAGCAACCACCTGGTTGCCCCCAGCCCCCACTCCAAATTGTGTGGCAGTGTTCATGTATTCACTAACATGTTATCTTGCAAGCTTAAATACACAATTATTGTTTGCATAAGGCAATGCACCTTTTTAATGGCAGCATATCTGAGTTTGAGTACCCATTAGGTCCAGACTGTGATGTTTGTGTCTTCTTTATGTTGGAAATAGGCTTCAATGATCACTCAGATTGGCATGTGTTGTGATATAAATGTGTCATGTTCGATGCATTACAAATTGTATGTTGTGTATCTGAGTTTGAGGTTGTTTTGTCTCATGAGATATCCTTGTCATGCTGTTCAACAAATGTTGTGATGCAAATTTGCTGTCTTTGTACTTTTTTTATTATTTTGCCTCTTTTTCTAACGAATTCAAAATCCGACCATACTTTCCTGTTTACTTTCTGTTAACTCTGCCCAAACATTACCTGTTTCCACCCATTTCCTCTACATGCTTGCTTCCAGAGAGAGGTTCAATTCCATGAAGGGCAGAAGGTATTGTTGGTCTTCTAAAAAAACTAACTCAGATTTTAGTACTGCGAAATCTGACAACCTCAGAAAAGCCCAGTACTGATCACATTTTTTCCCTTCTCAGGTATGGCATTGTCAGAAACAATCTCATCCCCAGCCGTCGCCATCTCCAGCAGGTCACCATTCCCCTCAGCAGGCGGCAGATCAGACTTGCACATCTCCCCTTCGGCTGCAACTGGGTGGAAACGGCGGTGGCTTCGGCGGTGACGCTGGCGGCCATGGCGTGGTTCGAGGAAGGCGCCGGAGCAGTCTCTGTTGCGCGGCGCCACGCGGCTAGCGCTCGAGGCGCTGTATTGGCTGTGCGTGGACGCAGAGAACGTGGACCTGCTGATGGTCCCGTTGCCCGGCTGGCGGCTGGGAGACTGGCGACTGGCGAGGCTTGACTGGCGCAAGTGACGGTGGCTCCGGCGGAGGTGGCGGCTGTGTTTTGGACTTCGCTAGCGACGGCAATGTTTGTGCTTTGTATCCCCTGTCCCCGGATCCCTTGTGAAGTGTTTACTTGTTGATAGTGTGAATATTGAGGAGAAGAAAAAAAAACATGATTGAATATCAGCATGTGTGATGACCACAAGTTTAGAGACTAGCTTGTACAGCAATCAGAAGTGGCATGTTAATCGTGCCATGGTGATCCTCTTCATCTGTCATTTGTGCTCACCTTGTGTGATATTACACTTGCAAGCAAGCTGATGCTATGTGCGGCTAAGTCCTAATCTGTGCCCATCGGAATTTCCATATACCTGAGGTTAGTTGGTCCTCAAACGGGACATTGTACTCTATGAATGTACTGTAAATGTTGTGCTGCGTCCATTGTGTTCAGGGCCAGTCTTACAACCACACTGTCACATCCTTTGTCAGCGGAGTTGATGAGGTCAATGATTATCGTTATGAAAGTCACAACATACCCGTTCATATTTCGACAATTGAGCAAATTAATGAATGTGATGAAAGAGCGAGCGTGATGAGACTGGTGGACAGCCAATGTTTCAGCTGATAGCTCCATCGGTATTGTTAAACCATGACAAGATTATATATTTGTAAAGCATAAAGTGTACCCTTGCAATCAAACCTGTGGGGAAAACGCTCGCAGTATCATGTATGTAATCAGCGGTACTCAACCATGTGTCACTTAGTCTGAATGATGATAGACTGGGCTAGTCTGACCGGGGGGGGGGGGGCAAGGGGCCATGGCCCCTCGGTCGGCCTGAGGAGACCCTCAGTGGTCCTGAGGAGACCCTCGGTGGTCCTGAGGAGACCCTCGGTGGTCCTGAGGAGACCCTTGGTGGTCCTGAGGAGACACTCGGTGGTCCTGAGGAGGCCCCTGGTCGGCCTGAGGCGCCTTCAGTCATGTCCGTGAAGTTAGTCAGCGTCAGATTCTGTTTTCTGCGTCGGCCTCATATTTTTACGCCATTTGGTCCTAAGATCAGATTGAACCTGTTTCCAAAAATCAGGTCTGTTTTGACCTTACAGGTCTCATTCAAGGTCAAATTCAAGCTCCAAGGACGGGGAACGCTATTGCGCCCAAAGTTACCGTCCGACTGCGCCAAACATGTTCCAAACGAATTCACGTGCCCAGAGGCGGAACTTTTTGTTTTTCGTTGGGGTTGTAATTGAGTCGGCGACGGGGGGGGGGGTAGTAAAAGCGATGAATGATAAAAACGAAGTATGTGCACAATTTAAGTTTAACACCTTAGAATGAACATAGGTTGTATTACCTTATTACTGACGTATTTTAGCAACAGTGAGGTGTGCAATCTTAAAAAAATTGAAAGTATCATGGTTGGGTCAAAGTAGGCAAAGACTACCTCATGGTAGCTATTATTAAGGTTATACATAAATGGTGTGACTCAGCAACTAGCCATTTCTTGCAAGAAAGGCACCTCCTGGTGATGCCAATGGTCCAGGTCCGGTCCTTTTATATATTACAGTGAGATATGCAAATACATATAACATATTTGATATTTTCCACAACTCACAAGGCCATGGGTGGATAATTGTTTTCAAAGTTGCCCCGGCCGAGGACAGGGGCGCAACCAAGGGGCCCTAGGTGGCACGTGGCGGGGGATGTCTGTGAGGTTAGTGACGGAATCGGATTCGAATTCAGCGTCGAGTAGAGATTTGCTTCAAAATGTGGCAACAGTTCAATTGGGCACGCTGATCACGCAAATGGCATTCATTTTGACATTCAAGGTCATCTTCAAAATAATCTTCAAGGTCAAAGGACTTCGGCTCAAAACGACCCGAAGTTATTGTCCGATCGCAAAACAAAATAATGGTATCATTCTATTCCTCGGGTCAATATCTAGGCGCAGCTTTCGAAACCTCACTGGAGGCAAATGACATTGACCCTCATTTTCAAGGTCAAAGGACAAATAACCCGAAGTTATTGTCCGATCGCCAAAATCATGGTCTCATTCGATTCCTCGGGTTAATATCGACCCGATGTTATTGTCTAATTGACAAAATAATGGTCTCATTCGAATCCTCGGGTTAATATCTAGCCACATCCTTCGCAAACTCACTCGTGGCAAATGACATGGACCCTCATTTTCAAGGTCATAGGACGAGGCGGCTCAAAACGACCCGAAGTTAGAAGCTGATTGCCAAAATAATGGTCTCATTCGATTCCTCGGGTCAGTATCTGCCGTAACCTTTGCAACCTCACTCGTGGAAAATGACCTTGACCCTCAATTTCAAGGTCAAAGGACTCAAAACGACCCGAAGTTATCATCCAATCGCCATTGATCTTGAAATTGAGGGCCAATGTCATTTGCTACGAGTGAGGTTGCGAAGGCTACGGCTATATACTGACCCGAGGAATCGAATGAGACCATTATTTTGGCGATCGGACAATAACTTCGGTTAAAATTACCGTGAATGTCAAAATGAATGCCATTTTCGTGATCAGCGTGCCCCAATTGACCTGTCACCACATTTTGAAGCGAATCGCTACTCGACGCTGAATTCGAATCCGAATCCGTCGCTAACTTCATGGACATGCGGGGGAATCACGATTGAGGGCGCCTCTCCTGGGCGTCTGGACACCGAAGGTGCCACTCTCGAGTGTAGGTGGCGCCCCTTGAGTCGTGAGTGCCGGCGGCACCCCTTTAGATCGGACAATATGCCTCCTTTAGACCGGAGATAACGACCCCAACTGTGCCTCCCCGAACATATAAGTTTTCTACCTGCCCGAGGTGTTCACTGAGACAAAATTGGCAAGGCTCAGCCTCCCTTGACTACCCCCCCCCCCCCCCATTTCGAAAGCGCACCGAAAGCGCAATTTTACCCATATTTTTCACAGATAGTCGTACCAAGTATGGATTTCTATGCTGGGATTATATTTGCGTTTCTGCATTCTTTTTAAATAATAACTAAGGTCTTGCAAAAAAAGGTCTCTCAAAAGTGACTGCCCCGGCCCCGCCGGGGCAACTTTGAAGTTGCCCCGGCCGCAGCCGGGGCTGCCCTATAGGATTCTCCACCCATGCACAAGGCAAACACATTAGGCGAGAACCAAACAGCATTATTTTAGTAAGGCAATAAATTAATACCATCACCGAAATGACTAACTTTATCACCGTAAATTACTTAAAATCACCGAAACGTCAGAACATATTGAGGATTTTGGGCTTCGGCCGATGGACTTCTTTAAAAATATGTAAACTGGCTCCAAGGGTTAGGTGAGGTGAGGTGAGGTGAGGTGAGGTGAGGTGAGGTGAGGTGAGGTTAGGTTAGGTTAGGATAAAAGCTTGAGAAATAAATGGTGATGCTTTAACATGGAAGTCAATGAGAAAGTGGTCATTTCGGTGATGGATTAACCCTCGCCCTACGGGAGCTTTTTCACCTTCGCCCTACGGGGGGCTGGCAGGGCCCCCTGTTAACTTCCAAACCAAGCAACTTAGAGCAATGCGGTAAGAACCAGCATGTTGCCTGTCATGGGAGGAATCTAACAGTATGCGATTTTTAGGTTTCAGGTCAACGGGTGAGCTTCTAGGGCAAGTGAATGACCTCGGATTTACCACGTCCAGAACAGAGATTTTGCTCTGCAGAAAACATCAAAATTAGACATTGATAAATGTAAATAAAAAGGCATGTTCCTAGACCAGTTTTGGCTCAGAAATACAAACAAAGGTAATTATTTGTTCGTATCTTGTCAAAAAAGTCAAAAAACGTTATTTTAACAGATGACAACGAAAGGTGACGATGACGTCAGTTTCTTACACTTAGAGAGCCATCACTCAGTCAAAAATGAAGATATCGCTTTGAAATTTGGTATGGGTATTGTCCATACTCAGTACTCTCACATATATTCCAGTTTTTCTAATATCTTTGAAAATTTTGATTTTGTGGGGATTTAAAAAAAATAGGGGTCAAAAACAAAATTTGTTCAAATCCGAGATCGCCATTTTAAAGAGAATGCCATTTTGTATCTTTGGTGAATTGCGATTGGAATTTGTTTCAAAACTCTGTTTTCTACGATTTTGCAGATATTTCTCATTTTTTTACCAACATGACGTCATCAAAACATGATTATCTCCCAAAGTGCTCAACCAATTTCAATTAAAGTTCTACAGCCTACGTCTATTTGTTGTAAACTCAACTGCCAAAAATTTCAGCAAGATGCATTGCATGTGTAAAAAGTTATTCAATATAAACCTCAGGGGGGCCTGTCTGGCCCCCCGTAGGGCGAGGGTTAATACCCTGCCTTTTAGGAATACTAAAAAACGTATGTAAAATTAGCAGCTGATTGATATTGCCCAATCTATAATTTTGAGGCCCGTTCCCTCAGAATTGCCTGAAACTTGACAGGTAATTGTCCTTGCCACGCTAAACACGAAAAACGTAAAATTATCCTGGAATATGGGCTACTTTTACAGTTATAACGTTTTAAGTTTTGAATGTCTGTCAGTTGAATATCTGGCTAACTTGACGCGGAAAGCCTCCAATTCCTGCGCAGTCGTTTCAAAATAAAGGAAGACAGACATTCAAAACTTAAAAAATTTATAACTCTGAATGTAGCCCGCGTTCCAGGCTAATCTTAAGTTTTTCGTGTTCAGCGTGGCAAGGAGGGCCTACCTGCCAAGTTTCAGGCGATTCTGAGGCGACGGGACTCAAAACTGTAGATCTCTAAACCGGTATAACTCTGAAAGTATCCCGCGTTCCAAACTAATTTTACGTTTTTCGTGTTCAGCGTGGCAAGGAGGACGTACCTGCCAAGTTTCAGGAAATTCTGAGGCTACGTGGCTCAAAAATTTAGATTGATACTACTGGGCAATATCAATCTACTGCTAATTTGACGTAGCTTAATAAAAGAGACAAATATGACGCAGCTATGTCAAATATGTACATTTATTTTGCCCTTGTATATTGCTTTCAATATTTATGCTGTTTTCACATGCGTTTTTTTATGGATGTTGGATTAGGCTAAATGACTTTTTAATTTTTTTTTAATGACTTTTAAATGACTTTTTAGGCTCTTTTAAAATGACTTTTACTGAAGTTTTCTACCTGCCTTCTACTTTTCAACACCATGACCAGGTATATCTTGTGAAAATAATGTTTGTTTGGCTAAAAATTGAAGGTTGTGGTAATTCTAAATTTAAACTCATTTGATTTGGGTCTATTTGTGGTCTTTTTCCAGCTCAGGATGATTGGTATGCCTTCACGTCTTTCACACACCAAAATATTTATAATATTGTTCAAGTTCTTCATTAAGTGTCAATTTCACCAACATATTTTAGCTCAAAATGTAATATAACTTTTGCCAACAATAAGTTGTAATATAACTTCCTAAGGGTGCATTCTAATGTTAAATGTGTGACCTATCCAGAACTAAGCCCAATGTAAAATATGCTACACTCAATCTTGTTTTGCTCATGTTTTTATGTTAACACCTATATATTGCCATTTTGTGGGTGTCTGAAATTGACCAAAATGTTACCCATTTGTCAGTAAGCAGTGTTGTTCTATTGTGTTTATGACCCAACTGAATATGACCCTGCACCCCTGGGTACCTACATAGTCTTTCTCAGTCATTTTGGGATAACATGTTGTACTACCTATTGTTGGATTTTAAATGTTATTTTATGACAAACTTTACTAACATTTTAAAGTTTGTCCTTTGCTGTGCTCATATATTTATTAATTGTTTTGTTATGATTGTTATTGAAAAATCCTTTAGTGAAAAATCCTTTGGTTTTGGGTACCGTTTACAGTATTTATTTACTTGGGTAGGCATTCACTGGCAATGTTGGGGTTGTAATATTCATGATTAGGGTTGTAGTTTTTGAGGATGCAGTTGTAGCTACAACCCCAAAAGTATATAAAGTTCCGCATGTGCACGTGCCCAGTTCCAGGATGACAATAATTTTCAGAGTTGTGCGCCGTGAGCTTAGAGGCCAAATTCAAGGTCAATGGACGGGGAACGCTGTAGCGCCCAAAGTTATCGTCTGAGGAGGCCAAAAATGGTCTGAAACGATTAAGCGTGCCCAGTTCCAGGACGACAATATTTTTTTTAGAAATGAAATCCGTAACCTTCAAGGTCAAATACAAGGTCAAAGGACCGGAGTGTCAGCATCAGATTCAGTTTTCAGCGTCGGGCACATATATTTACGCCATTTGGTACTAAGGTCAGATAGAACCCCTGTTGCTAAAACAAATCAGATCTATTTTGACCTTACAGGTCTCCTTCAAGGTCAAATTCAAGCTCAAAGGACGGGGAACGCTGAAGCGCGCCAATTTGCCGTCCGATCGGGTCTAAAATGGTCTCAAACGATTCAGCGTGCCAAGTTCCAGGACGACAAGAATTTTCAGAATTTATCTCCGTGACCTTCAAGGTCAAATTCAAGGTCAAAAGACGGGAGCGTCAGCATCAGATTCAGTTTTCGGCGTCGGGCATATATTTTTACGCTATTTGATCCTAAGGTCAGATCGAACTACCTGTTTCCAAAAATTAGGTCTATTTTGACCTTACAGGTTTCCTTCAAGCTCAAATGCAAGCTCAAATGACATGGAACGCTGAAGCGTACCAATTTACCTTCCGAACGGGCCAAAAATGATCTCAAACGATTCAGCGTACCCAGTTCCAGGACGGCAATAATTTTCAGAGTTGATCTCCGTGACCTTCAAGGTCAAATGCAAGGTCAAAGGACGGGAACGTCAGCGTCAGACTTCGTGTTCAGCGTCGGGCACAGATTTTTCGCCGTTTGGTCCTAAGGTCAGATCAAACCTCCTGTTTAGAAAATCAGGTCCATTTTAACCTTACTGGTTTGCTTGAAGGTCAAATTCAACGTCAAACAACGGTGATCGTTGTAGCGCCCCAAATTACTGTCCGATCGGGCCAAAATGGTCTCAAACGATTAAGCGTGCCCAGTTCCAGGATGTTAAGAATTTTCAGAGTTGAGCTCCGTGACCTTGAAGGGAAGGTCAAAGGACGGGGAACGCTGTAGCGCCCCAAATTACCGTCCAATCGGGCCACACATGTTATCAAACGATTCAGCGTACCCAGTTACAGGATGGCAATAATTTTCAGAGTTGTGCTTCGTAAGCTTGAAGGTCAAATTCAAGGTCAAAGGACGGGGAACGCTGTAGCGCCCCAAGTTACCGTCCGATCTGGCCAAACATGTTCTCAAACTATTCAGCGTGCCCAGTTCCAGGATGTTAAGAATTTTCAGAGTTGAGCTCCGTGACCTTGAAGGGAAGGTCAAAGGACGGGGAACGCTGTAGCGCCCCAAATTACCGTCCAATCGGGCCACACATGTTATCAAACGATTCAGCGTACCCAGTTACAGGATGGCAATAATTTTCAGAGTTGTGCTTCGTAAGCTTGAAGGTCAAATTCAAGGTCAAAGGACGGGGAACGCTGTAGCGCCCCAAGTTACCGTCCGATCTGGCCAAACATGTTCTCAAACTATTCAGCGTGGCCAGTTCCAGGATGACAAGAATGTTTGGAGATGAACTCCGTGACCTTCAGGGTGAAATTAAAGGTCAAAGGACGGGAGCGTCAGCGTCAGACTCCGTGTTCAATGTCGGGCACATTTTTTAGGACATTTGGTCCTAACTCCTAAGGTCGAATCAAACCTCCTGTTGAAAAAATCAGGTCAATTTTGATCTTACTGGTCTCTTTCAAGGTCAAATTCAACGTCAAATGACGGTGTACGCTGTAGCACCGGAAGTTGCCGTCCAATCGGGGAAAAAATGGTCTGAAACGATTAAGCATGCCCAGTTTCAGGGTGATAATAATTTTCAGAGTTGTGCTCCGTGACCTTGAAGGTCAAATTAAAGGTCAAAGACGGGGAACGCTGTATCGCCCCAAGTGATTGTCAGATCGGGCCAAAAATAATGTCAAACGATTCAGCGTGCCTTGTTCCACGACGTATATAATTTTCAGAGTTGTGCTACGGTTACTTTGGGCGCTACAACGTTCCCCGTCCTATGATCTTGAATTTGACCTTGAAGGAGACCTGAAAGGTCAAAATAGACCCGTTTTTTAAACAGAATGTTCAATTTGACCTTAGAACTAAATGGCGTAAACATCTGTGCCCAACGCTGAAAACTGAAACTGACGCAGACGCTCCTGTCCTTTGACCTTGAAGGTCACGGAGCTCAACTCTGAAAATTATTGTCATACTGGAACTGGGCACGCTGAATCGTTTCGGATGATTTTTCGTGCCATCGGACGGTAACTTTGGGCGCTACAGCGTTTCCCGTCCTTTGACCTTTAATTTGATCTTTAAGGAGACCTGCAAGGTCAAAATAGACCTCATTTTTGTAAGCAGGAGGTACTATCTGACCTTACGGCCAAACAGCGTAAAAATATGTGCCCGACGCTGAAAACTAAATCTAAGTCTGACATTCCCGTCCTTTGGCCTTGCATTTGACCTTGAAGGTTCCGGAGATCAACTCTGAAAATCCTTGCCGTCGTGGAATTGGGTACGCTGAATCGTTTGAGATCATTTGTGGCCTGATCGGACGGTAAATCGGGGCGCTACAGCCGTCCACGTCCTTTGAGCTTGAATTTGACCTTGAAAGTGTCCTGTAAAGTCAAAATAGACCTGATTTTTTAAAACAGGAGATTCGATCTGACCTTATGATCAAATAAGGTAAAAATGTATGCCTGACGCTGAAAACTGAATCTAATGCTGACGCTCCCGTCTTTTGAAAACCTTGAATTTGACCTGGAAGGTCGCGGAAATCAATTCTGAAAATACTTGGCGTCCTGGAACTGGGCACGCGTAATCGTCTGAGACCATTTAAGGCCCGATCGGACGCAACTTGGGGCGCTACAGCGTTCACCGTCGTTTGACGTTGAATTTGACCTTGAAGGAGACCAGTAAGGACAAAATGGGCCTGATTTTTTTTTAAACAGTAGGTTTTATCTGACCTTAGGACAAAATGTCGTAAAAATTTGGGCCCAACGCTGTCTGAGTCGGCACGACACGGAGTCTGACGCTCCCGTCCTTTGACCTTCCATTTGACCTTGAATGTCACGGTGATCAACTCTGAAAATTCTTGCCGTCCTAGAACTAGGCACGCAGAATCGTTTGAGATCTTTTTTTGCCCCAATCGGACGGTAAAATTGGGGCGCTACAGCGTTCCACGTCCTTTGAGCTTGAATTTGACTCTGCAGGAGACATGTAAGGTCAAAATAGACCTGATTTTTGGAAACAGGTTCTATCTGACCTTAGGACCAAATGGCGTAAAAATATGTGCCCGACGCTGAAAACTGTATCTGATTCTGACACCCCGTCCTTTCACCTTGCATTTGACCTTGAAGGTCACAAAGATCAACTCTGAAAATGCTTGACCGTCCTGGAACTGGACACGCTGAATCGTTTGACATCATGTTTGGCCTGATCGGACGGTAAATTTGGGTGCTATAGCGTTCCACGTCCTTTGACCTTGAAGGAGACCTGTTAGGTCAAAATAAACCCATTTTTTGGGAACAGGAGGTTCGATCTGACCTTGGGACCAAATAGCTTAAAAATATATGCCCGCGCTGAAAACTGAACCTTATGCTGACGCTCCCGTCCTTTGACCTTGCATTTGACCTTGAAGGTCACAAAGATCAACTCTGAAAATGCTTGACGTCCTGTAACTGGGCACGTTAAATCGTTTGAGACCATTTTTGGCCCGATCGGACGGTAAATTTGGGCGCTACAGCGTTCCACGTCATTTGAGCTTGCATTTGACCTTGAAAGACACCTGTAAGGTCAAAATATACCTAATGTTTGGAAACAGGTGGCTCGATCTGACCTTTGGACCAAATGGCGTAAAAATATATGCCCGACTCTGAAAACTGATGCTGATACTGGCGCTCCCGTCCTTTGACCTTGCATTTGACCTTGAAGGTCACGGAGATAAATTCTGAAATTTGTTGACGTCCTGGAACTGGGTACGCTGAATCGTTTGAGAGCATTTTTGGCCTGATCAGACGGTAAATTGGGGCGCTACAGCGTTCCCCGTCCTTTGCGCTTGAATTTGACCTTGAAGGAGACCTGTAAGATCAAAATAGACCTGATTTTTGGAAACAGGTGGTGATATCTGACCTTAGGTCCAAATGGCGTAAAAATATGTGCCCGACGCTGAAAACTGAATCTGATGCTGACACTGCCGTCCTTTGACCTTGCATTTGACCTTGAAGGTCACGGAGATCAACTCTGCAAATTCTTGTCGTCCTGGAACTGGGCACGTTCAATCGTTTCAGACCATTTTTGGCCTCATCGGACGGTAACTTTGGGCGCTACAGCGTTCCCCGGCCATTGACCTTGAATTCGACCTCTAAGTTCACGTTGCACAACACTGCAAATTATTGTCATCCTGGAACTGGGCACGTGGATTCGTTTGGAACATGTCTGAAGCGGTCGGACGGCAACTTTGGGCGCTATAGCGTTCCCTTAGACCTTGAATTTGACCTTGAATGAGACCTGTAAAGTCAAAATAAACCCAATTTTTGGAAACAGGTGGTTCGATCTAACCTTGGGACCAAATGGCTTACAAATATATGCCCGACGCTGAAAACTGAATATGATGTTGACGCTCCCGTCCTTTGACCTTGCAATTGACCTTGAAGGTCACAAAGATCAACTCTGAAAATTTGTTGACATCCTGGAACTGGGCACGTTGAATCGTTTGAGACCATTTTTGGCCCGATCGGACGGTAAATTGGGGCGCTACAGCGTTCCACGTCATTTTAGCTTGCATTTGACCTTGATGGAGACCTTTAAGGTCAAAATAGGCCTGATTTTTGGAAACAGGTGGTTCGATCTGACCTTAGGACCAAATGGCGTAAAAATATATGCCCGACGCTGAAAACTGAAGCTGATACTGGCGCTCCCGTCCTTTGACCTTGCATTTGACCTTGAAGGTCACGGAGATAAATTCTGAAATTTGTTGACGTCCTGGAACTGGGCACGCTGAATCGTTTGAGCCCATTTTTGGCCTGATCATACAGTAGTGATCATACTTCTTGAATTAATGCGGTGTAGGGATAGGGCCAATCTTGTGTGGCGCAGAGACGGGAGTGGGGAAAATAAGGAGTACCGTAGGCTTCGAAATCTGGTAAAGGGCCACTTTGCCGTGTCACGTAGAGAATATGTATGTGCTCAAATGTCGCGCGATCGTAATGCTTTCTGGCAGGGTGTGAAAGAATTTGTCATACGGCCGAAAGAAAGTGGGAATAATCCTGCCTCGTTATCCGCTGAAAAGGCGGACGAATTTAACCGACATTTTGCCAATGTCGGGCCAAAAATCGCCGCTGAGATAGCAGCTGGAGGCAGCGCTGCGCCTCCCCTCCCTCCCAGGCTACCCTGCGTGACGACAGCTGGGCTGACGCTTCGTGTGATTACGCTTCCGGAACTGTCCGCCGCGCTCAGTGAACTGTCTGCCAGCCAAGCCGTCGGGTTTGATGGCCTGCCCATAGCAGCCGTGCGGAAGTGTTTTGCAGTAGTTGGACCTCATGTATTGCACTTGGTGAATTCCTCGATCAGTACGCATGTTTTTCCTTCGGCTTGGAAAGAGGCGTGTGTGGTGCCGCTATTCAAATCTGGATCTCGTGAGGAAGCCAATAGTTTCAGGCCAATCTCTATGTCTTGTCAAAAATTTGCGAGAAGGTCGTTTGCCGTCAGGTCACTGAATATTTTATTAGCAATAATATTCTGGCTTCCACACAATATGCCTACCGCAAATGTCACTCCACGGAAGATGTCCTCATCGATGTCGTTGACTGGATGGTATGCAGGATGAATGAGGGGACATCGTCGCGGCCACATCAGTGGATCTGAGCCGTGCCTTCGATAGCGTTGACCACATACTCATGCTTGCTAAACTTGCATGGTACGGCATTGACAGTTCCTGGTTCGCGAGCTACCTTGACGAGCGTCGGCAGATGGTGAGAGGCGGTAACCTTCCCTTATATCTGACCCATGGCGTTCCTCAAGGTTCCTTAACAGGCCCGGTCCTCTTCAGCATTTTCACAAACGACCTTGCATCCTCCCTGCTTCACGGACGCTTAGTATCCTATGCCGATGATACCTCCTTATTAGACTCCAGACCAGCTCAGCGCTCTGAAATCACGCCAGGAGGAGACACTGAGGTCTATCCAATCCTACTTTAACCCGCGCACTGCAGGGGCTTTGCGCCGAACACGAACTGCAGGGGGGGTTGATTTCCGCCCCCCCCCCCCTGAGATCTCGAAAACTACGCAACGTAGCGAGAAGCGGAAAAATGCATTTGATAGCTTCATACATGTTCTATCGAAAGTATTTCAGTGTTTTTTTTAAGTCAGGTCAAAATTGAGGTCACCAGAGGTCATCAAAGGTCAAATTTTCCAGTTTTTTCCTGTTTTAGGACATCGCTCCAGACATTCCCATATATCTCAGAAACGATGATAGTTAGAAACAAACGGAAAAAAGAAAACGCCAGCCAGTGAAATTTATAATCGCTAAGGTGACCTCAGATTTGATCTCAGGTCAATATTTGAGGCTCCAGAGGTCAAAAAGAAAATATGCCGTTTTTTTGCCAAATAGTTTTTTGCTATTTACTTTTTACTTAATAAAGATAACGGAAAACTGTTTACGCCATTGTGTTTATCTTGTCAAGGCGCTTTGAATGATATATATGGTGACCTTGTTAAGTCAACTTAATAATTTGACCTAAGGTCAAGGTCAAGTGGTGACCCACATAGGGCATGTTGCATATGGGAAGACGTGTCTCGACGAGACAAACACATTGATGTCTGTTTTACTTCTATATCTTCATTATGTCGAGAGTTATTGACAAAAAAGTGATGGTGACCTCGCATTGACCTCAAATGACCCAATAGGGTTCACTGAACAAAACTTACACTTGGATCATCAAGAATATCCTATAATAACATGATCCAGAAGTAATTGGACTAGTACCATGCATATCCTTGAAATAGGAAGCATTTGTATTTCTCCGTTGACTTATTATGGGGAGGTTACGAAATTGACCTGACTTTAGGTCACCGATATCAAAATTCCGAGTTTTACGAATTGTAAGTACTGATGCCCTCATGACATCCTGTAAGTTTCAACCTGATCGGTGAAAAACTCTGGCTTTGGCACAACTGCAAACATTTTTGGTGGTGGGGTCACTTGACCTGGTCTGGTGACCTGACCTGAGATGACCCGAGGATATTTGTTCTCTCTCAAAGTGTGCGCAATTGATGTCCTAACAGGTGTATGAAAACCCGTCGGCGCTGCGCGCCGCCGTTTTTTCGTTATCTTTGGAAAACCTGAGGGGGGCGGGGGCGGAAATCACCCCCCCCCCCCCTGCAGTGCGCGGGTTAAATATAACTCCTTAAAAATGAATCCTACCAAAACAACTCTTCTTCTTGTCGGCACATCCCAGTCTCTAAAAAACACCAGTTCCTTCTCAATCAACATATCCGGTCACGTCCTAGTCCCCTCCCCGTCCGTGAAGTTGCTCGGAATGGTTTTTGACAATAAATTATCCTGGGAGGAGCATATATCAAATGTAAAAAGTGCAACTCCATTCTTCTTTCACTTTACAAAATTCGTCACCACCTCACACCAGAGACCCGCAAAATCCTTATTCATGCTCACGTGTTTCCCCACATAATCTACTGTCTCTCAATCTGGGGTGGAGCTGCAGCCTGTCACTTGCACAGAATTCACAAACTAATCAATTTTGCGGCTCGGATAGTGACAGGTGCTCGAAAATTTGACCACATCTCGCCTATTTTAGATCAACTTGGCTGGAGCAAAATTGACGACCTGGTCAAACATCGTGTCTTCAAGGCAAGCATTCCGAAAGCTGCAATGATGATGCAAGCATTCCGTGCAATGATGCAAGCATTCCGAAAGCTGTCCAGTCGTTATTTGTCCGACGTTCGGCCGTGTCGCAGCGAGTTACTCGCGCAACAGTCAGTGGCGAGTTACAGCTTCCTCCGTTTCGGCTTTCCTTGGCTCGCAGTACTTTTTCATACCGTGCATCTCAGTCCTGGAACAACCTGCCGGCAGCCGCCTCGGCTGCTCGTACGCTACCAGATCTTCTCGCCGCTATACCAAATCATCTGTGATTGGACATCTCATCTTTGGTGCAAAGATGGTTTAGCATTTGTATTTGCATCTGTATTAACATTTATGCGTCTGATTTAGGCATATGTACTAGCGCCTTCCCGAGTATGTGACGGGATAAGTCTCTAGCGTCCTTGACCGATGTATGTGTAATGTGTATGCCTCTATGTACTCATTTTTACGGTGTTTTTGAAACGGATCAAACACTAAACCACAACGTGGAATAATTCGCCAATATATGAACTGAACTGAATCACATTCCTTCGCCAGCACCGCATTCCTTCGCCAAAAAAAAATAAAAAAATATTCGGCTGGAGAGTCTTTTCAGTCAAGAAAACTTGCAGATGGGGGTTTCCCCAACATTGGCTACAAAACTGCTATCTCAGTTTAAAACTAATGTTGAAGGTGAACTATTTCCCTTAACCCGCGCCGTGCCGGTGCTCGGTGCCACCTTCGCCGTGCCGGGGGCGTTTAGACGCCCCCCTCTAACTCGGTTTCTATGGGACATAGACAAAAACCAAAGACACTGTTCGAAAGCCCGTCAGAATTCATTTTGCAACTATTTAAGACAATTTTTTGCTCAGGTCAATATTGAGGTCACCAGAGGTCATTAAGGGTCAGATTTTCAAGTTTTAGGACTTCGCTCCAGAAATTCCCAGATAGCACAGGAATTGTGATAGCTAGGAACAAACGAGAAAAAAACAATGGAAAGTTTTTGAAAAATGCTATCTACATGGAGTCTTCAGATTTGAGCTCAGGTGAATAGTTTAGGCTCCAGAGCTCATCAAATTTCAAACAGGCTATTTTTTAGCAAAGCAGTTTTCACAAATATATTTTTACCTAACACAGATAGGGCAATCATTTTGACGCCATCATGTTTGGACGCTATCGTGTTTGTCTCGCCGAGGCCCTTCGTATCATGTGCATGATGACCAGGTTAAGTCAAACACAAAATTTGACCTCAGGTCAAGGTCAAGTGGTGACCCAATTAGGTCATGTTGCACATGGGGAGACGTGCCTCGACGCAGACTTGTCAATGATTCATATTTGTCATGAATCGATTCACAGTGATTCACGGACCATAATAAATGATTCAATCATGATTCAATCACTCAACATTACCATAATGAATTATTCAATCATGATTCAATCACTCAACATTACCATAATGAATGATTCAATCATGATTCAATCACTCAACATTACCATAATGAATGATTCAATCATGATTCAATCACTCATTATTACCATAATGAATGATTTAATCTTGATTCAATCACTCACTCACTCACTCAACATTAAAGGGAAGTGTCGACTCCTTTGTCTAACTTCTTTGATTTTGAATGTGCGACTCTAATATTTCATGAGCGTGATAGGGAGGTCATGCTCTACCTGTGTGCCAATTTTCATGCACATCAGAATAGTCTGCTGTTTGACCTTAAACATATGACCTGCTCTAAATCCTTTGATTTTTAATGTGCGACTCTAATATTTCATGAGCGTAATAAGGAGGTTATGTTCTACCAGTGTGGTAGTTTGCATGCAAATCGGAATAGTCCGCTGTTTGACCTTGAACCTATCTGACCTGCTCTAACTCCTTTGATTTTAAATGTGCGACTCTAAGATTTTACCAGAATGATCACTAGGTTGTGATCTATCTATGTACCAATTTTGAAGCCAATCCAAATAGTCTGCGAATGTATTTCTCAATGTGAATGTGAATGTGAGCCAATTGGACACACGTGTTTTTGTTTTTTTTTATTATAAAATTATATTTATAATATGTATTATAATTGCAAATTCCAAGTTCCAAAAGCATTAATGACTTTACGTTTCACTTTTTTAAGCGAATATAAAATTTATTTTGATTTTGCATTAGGTAATATTTTTTTTTATAAAGCATGATGTGGAATAAAGCGGCGCAGATGCGACAGTGATATTTGGGACATGCGGAGGTCATGCAAATGTTTATTTATGATCTAGTTTTTGATATGGTATAGCCTAGAAATTAGGAAAAGGTGGGTACCTTTTGATAAATTTGCGTGTGAAAAAGGTGTGCGTGTACTGTGTGGTTTACGAGCCAAGGTCTGAGTTAGTTACCTTTTCTAAGTATGTAGGTACCTACCCCTAACCCTACCAGTTCCAAGGTATTCACCTAGTTAGGGCTGATTGAACAGTGGCTTTGTGCCCACTGGAGTTGGACACAAAGCCTCACTTTCTTTACACATAGATGAATTACAGGCTACAGCTCAGGACATAGAGCTCATATAATTGGCCATTAAGTGCCTGGTTTGTCCACAGGGCACAGATGAATGCTGGGCCGCTGGCACATTTTGTGGACAGTTTATGCTGTTCGACCAAAAAAGAATGATTCTTTGAGCAATGAATGATTCAATCAGCCTATTTTCTCTGTATGAATGATTCAATCAGTGACTCACAACAGGTTTGCGCATGAGGTGAATCGATTCATGAGTCATTCATTTGAAATAAGAATGATTCAATCAAAAGTAGTCGATTCACATTGAATCGTTGACAAGTATGCCTCGACGAGACAAACGCCAGTTTCACTTCTCTATCTTGATTTTGTCGAGAGTTATTGGCAAAAAGGTGTTGGTGACCTCGGGTGACCTCATCTGACCCTCTAGGGGTCATTGAACAAAAATTGAACCTGGAACTTCAAGAATGGCCTATGATAACATGATCCATAAGGAATTGGGCTGATATAATTCGTATCATCAGAAAAGGAAGCATTCGATTATTTCCCCATTGACCTATGATGGGGATGTCCCGAATTTGACCCGACCTTAGGTCACCGATATAAAAAAAATCCGAGACAAACGTATTGTAGGTACTATTGCTCTTATGAAATCATGTAAGTACGAAATCGATCGGCCAAAAACTGTGGCTGTGGTGCGACCGGAAACATTTTTGGAGGTGGGGTCACGTGACCTGGTCTGGTGACCTGACCTTAGATGACCCGAGGTAGTTTTTTTATTTACATAATGTGCGCAATTGATTCCCCAACAGCTGTGCCAGAAAGAACAGTGCTGCACGCCGCCGTGTTTTCGCTATCCTCGAAAAACCTCAGAGGAGGGGGCGTCTAAGCGCCCCCCCCCCCCCCGGCACGGCGCGGGTTAAGCTGATACACTTGTATGTCTCGGCTCGTGAAAATGCGAGTCCAGCACCGTCGTTCACTGCTGTGTTTAAACAAGAGGGCGAATATTTCGTGTCAAATCCAGGTCTCCTGTTCATGATGATTGGGGTTTAAGGGCACCGCAGCTACAAGTCTATATGGCGGCCATAAGTCAGGGTGATGATGATGATGATGATGATAATGATTTGGGTTTAAGGGCACCGCAGCTACAAGTCTATATGGCGCCCATAAGTCAGGGTGATGATGATGATGATGATGATGATGATTTGGGTTTAAGGGCACCGCAGCTACAAGTCTATATGGCGCCCATAAGTCAGGGTGATGATGATGATGATGATGATGATGATTTGGGTTTAAGGGCACCGCAGCTACAAGTCTATATGGCGGCCATAAGTCAGGGTGATGATGATGATGATGATGATGATGATGATTGGGGTTTAAGGGCACCGCAGCTACAAGGCTATATGGCGCCCCAGGTCTCCTGTCATCTGTGTATAAACCTTTGTATCATCAGAATAGCCATTAACCACAAATTAATGTAATATAATATTTTTTGAGAACTGGAATGGAAAAGTGTCGAAATTGTGGCATGTTGGCATTTTTGAAATTTCGGCATGAAAATTTGGCGAAATTTTGGCCCTCAGGTCAGGTCACGTGATTTCGTTATGTTCTCAGTTAAAATTCGTGATTTGTCTTAGGTGGAATAGGAGGGTGCAGGCCCTTGAATCACGTGACAACCTATTCCGCTCAGTGATCAAGATCACGTGATGACATAATTCAATATTTCGGATATTGTCTATCCCGGCCTTGTATCGGTTCCCCAGTATGCTGTGAGTTCGGATTTGTACCGTCAGGGACCTGATGCTGGCGGGCACGCAGCAGTCGATCGAACTGAACCTCGCGCTGGACCAGGAGCAGCTCAAGTCAAAGAAGCTGGAGGAGTCGATGAAGAAGCTGGACGAGGAGATGCGCCGGACGGACGAGCTGCTGTACCAGATGATTCCCAAGGAGGTGGCCAACCGGCTGCGGAGGGGCGAGAACCCCGTGGACACGTGCGAGGTACTGTGCTCCGCAGCAATGCGCTTTGTGGTGCGATGCTTCAAAGTTAATTAGAAGTCGAATTTTACAGTAGAATGTATGATCTAGCAAACCATGGCATCATAACATGGTATAAAATCTACCATGACTTGGTAAATCAAAGGAACAAGCTTGTGGGGTTGCAACCTCTTAAAGCCGTAATAAATACAACCGTCTGAGTCTCAAAATGGGACTATTTAACTAAATTAGTAGCCGTTTTTACGATGTATTATTGCGCTGAAAAGATTCTGAAAAGTGTCCGACAAGTTTAAAAAAAGTTTTGGTATAAAGGTCTGAGTATATTATAGTCTTAGTCTTAGCAAATTACGAAGGAATGTGTCACACAACCGCATCCGTAACACCCTCCCCAAAACAATAGTCTGGCACCGCCTCTGCTCTGCTGATTTTGTTAAACTTTGTCACAACATGTGTAAATCAATTACGGGAAAAGTCAGAAAATTTCAAGACGCTAGTTTAAGAGTTTAGTTTAGAAAAATTAGTTAAAAAATTTCAAGACGCTCCAGTAGTTTAAGAGCAGCAAGCGAAACCCGGGGGGGGGGGGGATTTGCCCCCCCCCCCCCCCCTGCAAGAAATAGGGTTTCAAGGTCGCAACAAAATGCACGTTTTTGTGCACATTGTGTCTGACCGGTAAGTATAAAGCAATGGGGACTTGGCAGCTGAGAACTGGTAACCAACTGACTGGGCAGCGGAGAACTGGTAACCAACTGAGAACAAACTATGTTCTGATATCATTCCATAGTGGTTCGCTTGACATTATTCCCTGGTGGTTATCCCATCGATTATTTCAGACCTTATACATACGCGTAGTATTCCTACACTCGCGAGAAGAAGAAAAAACGGCAAACGGGCGTAACAAAGATGTATCAAAATAAAAATGACCTACTCCTTAAAAGGAATAGTTCACCTTTAACATGGGGGTTTGAACTGAGATAGCAGATTTGTAGAGCAGATCGAAAAACGGGTTGTGGCGAAAGAATTACCTCGCTACGCTAAGTGTGTGGTTAGGGATCTCTCAGCCGCCACTTTCCCACAAATCAGGGGTGGAGTGCTTGTGCACGTGCGCACGTGTGTACCACGTATTTGTATCTCAGAAACTACTTCCCTGATCAAGATGAAATTCACCATACATTTCATTTGCGTTCGCTCGTTCATCGCCAACTACGGCGCCTTACTGGTTCGGTAAAGAAGTTATGGAAGAAAAATAACGAATGACCTCAGGGTGAATAGATTTTACCTCTTGGAGGTCACAGGAATCAAATACCACATGGCATTGGCGGATCCAGAACGGGTGTTTTGTTTTTGTTTGGGGGGCAAAATTCCAAAAAGTCTCACACAATTCTGAAAACGCATCGGATTCAGTGGCGGTGGATGCGGGGGGGGGGGGGGCTGGGGGGCAGGTTGCCCCCCACCCCATCGAAAGAGGTGGGGTGGGCGGGGGGTGGGGGTGGAAACATGTATTTTTGCCCCCCACCCCCCACCCAAAAAAATGTTCATGCCAATAACATTTTTAGAGATCCGCACCATTCGCAATACGAGGCATTGATGAGAATGCATATCCAGGGCATAAGACTCAAAATTTTCGCACCGCTGCGCGGCGCAATTGATTTCAGAGTTTCAAGTGTTGAAGCTAAACAAATATTCGAAGATGATATAGCTGATTCCAAATTGGTGACGCTGGTTCCAAAGTTGGTATGGCTCATGCCTTACCTGTCATACTGCATTCTTCATCCTTGTAACGCACCTTTTCAGCCGTTTTGTTTGGCCCTTTCAACGCTTGGGAAGGGGGCCCTTTGAACACTCGGGAAAATGCCCTTTCGAGGCGCCAACCCCCCCCCCCCCCCTGGACGAAATTCTGGCTACGTGCCTGTTTCAAGTTCAAGTTTATAAGCGTTCCTCGCTTATAACGGTCGGTACTCACAAGTACTTGGTAACCTATTCACTGCCCGAGCGAAAATTAGCCTGCCTACGCATTGTTATTTACCATGAAGGCATATAATATGTTGCATGCACTCTATCTTTTGCGAATATGTACCAAACTTCTGTGAACAATCAACAAGCATTTTAAAAAGTGCATTTTAATCGGTAGTTTAGCTTGGCCCGGACGGCGAACTATTTAGTGTGCACGACTTATTTTTTTTAAAATAAATTATATGTTTTTCCCATCAATTTTCAACAAACAGTTATTTAATATACTACAATGCACACATGAAACATTTATCCAAACCGTTTATCCATAATCAATTAATAAACGTTTCAGAAAACCGTGATGCATTCCGCGGATTAACTTGGCCAAGGACGGCGACGTATTTAGTTTACGCGATTTGTTTCATTGACCAATCAGGGACGTTGGTACGCTTCTTGGAGCACTTACTTCATTTCTAGACCTATGACTTGTTTACAAATAACATTCAAACCAGAGATAGCGATGGATCATACTATTCGTCACCATATGTTAGTACATATTTATTTATTTCACATTTAATTTTGAAATATAAAAAGTTGTTATTTCACTTTTAAATTGAAACATGATCAATTTGAAACCATAATGTGTCAGAAAAATGCAGATAATTAAATAAAACGGTGAATATTTAACTTTAATGCATGTTATTGTTTTTATATAGTTTGTCCCAGGGAAGCGGCATTTATTTTTTACATCTCCATTCAGCTGAACGTTCCTAAAACTATGCATACTAATTACTAGGGTATAACTACGGTAAAACTATTGAATGTGTTACTCATTATTGGGACACAGTCAATGCGCACGTGTGCTTCCGTACCGTTTCATATTTCAAACCTGTTTTAGCTTTACCAGAGCGCGCCAGCTCGGTGATTGCCCAAAAAGGCGTTTTACTGGTATAATATTGTGGTCTAAATCCGAGGAGATATCATTTCGCGGCATTTTTGTTTGTGGTGGGGGGGACGCTTTGCCCGAGGGGGCGCCCTGGGTTTCTTTGCCCCCCCCCATCCCCCATCATTCTTTGCCCCCCCCCCCATGTGTTGACATGTTAACCCTATTTGTAACAGGCTCCTGGCTACCCCTATTTGTAACAGGGGGGGGGGGCGGATTCCGCCCCCCCCCCGGAGATCTCGAGATCTATCCGTCCGATTTTCAAAAATGAAACGGCGTTTGGTTCCCCTCAACACGATCTACATTTCTAAATAATAAACAAATCTAAATTTTTGATAGGGGGGCAACAGGGGGGCAAAAACGACAAATTTTAGTGGTATTTTTGATCCCACATAGCTTTCATGTTTATCGACCGATTTTAACACAATTAATGCGAATCGATAGAGATTGAATTGGAAATTGATATATGACAGTGGCGTTTGAAAATTCAAAAATCATAGGCGTGTGCAGGTCACTCAATATGGGGGTGAAGTAAATGCGTAATAAAACCATTTTTTGATGTTTTTCTTTTAATAAATGCAATGGTATGTGATTGTGACATTAGAAAAAACAGTTAAAAATCTTATTTTTTGCCATAGGCGGTACCAGGTTAGTGAAAAAGGGGGTAAAATTGGAAAAATATTAACCGTAGACAAGTTGCTACCCAGCACTATAAATATGTTACTGATCGTAGATAGTTCCTTTTTGCATGTTGTACTTCATCATAGGCGTATCCAGGATCCAAACTGGGGCGGCTCAATACCTTTTGATGAGTATATTATCCGCTATTATGATACTAACTAGTCAACAGTGACTATTTCACTTACAACTTCAATTAACATTGCTTACCCCCCTTTTACCCTACCTGGACTCGCCTATTATCTTATAATCGTTCGTAGAGTAGCCTGTGGTGCGTGTTTCATCCGAAAACTACAGTATGTTATGTCATTGTACGCCCATGCCTCTCAGTTCCCTTGCAATAATATGACCCTCGTTCTTCCATTCCTGAGCGCGCCTCTGCAAAAAAAAATACTTTATTCCCTTTCCTGGCCTCATATGTGCATATATAATTATAAGCTAACCATCTATTGCGCCGTTATCGCTGGCATATCGTCATCACCAAGCCAGACACCCCCCTTTTCATGTGCCTGAACACGCCCCTGAAACTCTATATGTAATACATTATGCAAATAATGGAAGCAGAAGCTATCTTTTACATCTTGATAACTATAAATGCCCCTTACATTGCTCTATTTGCTTCCCGCCAAGCATTGAATACTTCCTGGAACCCCCCCCCCCCCTTTTCAAGCCCCTGAAACCGCCTCTGCCATGAAATTGTAATGATATTTCATTAACATCAACTAATTTGCACTTGTTGCAATCACCGTGAACCGATGTAACTCCTTCATACTTGAGGCCGTTACGAAGAAACCGTGAAGATCACATTTCCGTATTATCGCCAAATATCGCCTCCGAACCCACAAAAAACTGTACCCTGGAACCGCCTCTGTTCAGGTTAAGAACTCAAAATTTTGACTCCAAATGCGGTATTCAATTCTATGAAAAGTCCCAAAATTTCATGGGCCTGCTCCCAGCCGTTCTGGAGATATCTGCGAAAAACATGAGGGTGGGGGGGGGGGGGCGGAATCCGCCCCCCCCCCCTGTTATAAATAGGGTTAAGTTTACACTCCTTGCTATGCGATTAATTTTATCCACTTTTTGAGCACCTATATTATTAATTATTTTAACTTAACCTTACCTTGAGCTCTGAAGCAGGAGGTGATTCACATAATTGCTATAAAAAAATAACATATTTCGCCTTTGAAAGCGACGATCGCTCTCCAAATCGAGGTTTTAAAATGCTGCCATCATGTTTCCATAGTCATTGGTCAATCTAAAATATACTCTGGGTTTCTAAATTTGTTCCAAAATGTATACCATTTCTACTATGCCGCGAAGTTAGCTAATAAAACCAGCGGATCCGCCGGACGGACGGCGGGGGAGTCTCCCGTTCAAAGTCAGTGAGTGGTCTTTCGCGGTTCTCCCAAACCGCTGACGACTGAAATAGTAGTTTGCAGACAACTTGGTAGTTTTGTATGGTCTATAAAAACAACTATATTTGTGGTCTAATATGCTGCTAAACTGATATCACTGTTGCTATGTGGGATGCGTATTTTTTTTTGGGTAGGCTGGGACGCGTATCCCAAATGATTATCTGATCATTTTCATCCCAAATGATCCTTTGATGGATCATTTGGGATTAAAAAAAATAGCCAACCTGGCAAGAAAAATACAAATTTTGTTCTCCGACGTCGTCCAGCAGGACAGGGCATTTTGCCACCCCTGACCAGCATCTCTACATCGCAGGATCTCTGACATTTTCGTACCTCGTCTTACACGTCTTGCCTCTTGCATCTCGAGAGCCTTCTTGCTCGGCACTGGCATCTCTTTCCTGTGGTCAGCATGAAGACCAGGCGGAGCAGGTACTGCAGCTGGCTCTCGTCTTTGGTTAGCGGCGAGGTGTTGTACTTCTGCACCAGGGCTATGTCCCTCGTGGTACGCCGCGTCGTCAGGCCAGTGCTATGTCCCTCTGAGCACAGTCGATCATCTGCGCCCTGACCTTGATCGCCTGGTACGCCGCGTCGTCAGGCCAGGGCTATGTCCCTCTGAGCACAGTCAGCGCCCTGACCTTGATCGCCTGGTACGCCGCGTCGTCAGGCCAGTGATATGTCCCTCTGAGCACAGTCGATCATCTGCGCCCTGACCTTGATCGCCTGGTACGCCGCGTCGTCAGGCCAGGGCTATGTCCCTCTGAGCACAGTCATCTGCGCCCTGACCTTGATCGCCTGGTACGCCGCGTCGTCAGGCCAGTGCTATGCCCCTCTGAGCACAGTCGTGTACGACTTTGATCATCTGCGCCCTGACCTTGATCGCCTGGTACGCCGCGTCGTCAGGCCAGTGATATGCCCCTCTGAGCACAGTCATCTGCGCCCTGACCTTGATCGCCTGGTACGCCGCGTCGTCAGGCCAGTGCTATGCCCCTCTGAGCACAGTCGTGTACGACTTTGATCATCTGCGCCCTGACCTTGATCGCCTGGTACGCCGCGTCGTCAGGCCAGTGCTATGTCCCTCTGAGCACAGTCGTGTACGACTTTGATCATCTGCGCCCTGACCTTGATCGCCTGGTACGCCGCGTCGTCAGGCCAGTGCTATGTCCCTCTGAGCACAGTCGTGTACGACTTTGATCATCTGCGCCCTGACCTTGATCGCCTGGTACGCCGCGTCGTCAGGCCAGTGCTATGTCCCTCTGAGCACAGTCATCTGCGCCCTGACCTTGATCGCCTGGTACGCCGCGTCGTCAGGCCAGTGCTATGTCCCTCTGAGCACAGCCGTGTACGACTTTGATCATCTGCGCCCTGACCTTGATCGCCTGGTACGCCGCGTCGTCAGGCCAGTGCTATGCCCCTCTGAGCACAGTCGTGTACGACTTTGATCATCTGCGCCCTGACCTTGATCGCCTGGTACGCCGCGTCGTCAGGCCAGTGCTATGTCCCTCTGAGCACAGCCGTGTACGACTTTGATCATCTGCGCCCTGACCTTGATCGCCTGGTACGCCGCGTCGTCAGGCCAGTGCTATGCCCCTCTGAGCACAGTCGTGTACGACTTTGATCATCTGCGCCCTGACCTTGATCGCCTGGTACGCCGCGTCGTCAGGCCAGTGCTATGCCCCTCTGAGCACAGTCGTGTACGACTTTGATCATCTGCGCCCTGACCTTGATCGCCTGGTACGCCGCGTCGTCAGGCCAGTGCTATGCCCCTCTGAGCACAGTCGTGTACGACTTTGATCATCTGCGCCCTGACCTTGATCGCCTGGTACGCCGCGTCGTCAGGCCAGTGCTATGCCCCTCTGAGCACAGTCGTGTACGACTTTGATCATCTGCGCCCTGACCTTGATCGCCTGGTACGCCGCGTCGTCAGGCCAGTGCTATGCCCCTCTGAGCACAGTCGTGTACGACTTTGATCATCTGCGCCCTGACCTTGATCGCCTGGTACGCCGCGTCGTCAGGCCAGTGCTATGTCCCTCTGAGCACAGTCGTGTACGACTTTGATCATCTGCGCCCTGACCTTGATCGCCTGGTACGCCGCGTCGTCAGGCCAGTGCTATGTCCCTCTGAGCACAGTCGTGTACGACTTTGATCATCTGCGCCCTGACCTTGATCGCCTGGTACGCCGCGTCGTCAGGCCAGTGCTATGTCCCTCTGAGCACAGTCATCTGCGCCCTGACCTTGATCGCCTGGTACGCCGCGTCGTCAGGCCAGTGCTATGTCCCTCTGAGCACAGCCGTGTACGACTTTGATCATCTGCGCCCTGACCTTGATCGCCTGGTACGCCGCGTCGTCAGGCCAGTGCTATGCCCCTCTGAGCACAGTCGTGTACGACTTTGATCATCTGCGCCCTGACCTTGATCGCCTGGTACGCCGCGTCGTCAGGTCAGTGCTATGTCCCTCTGAGCACAGTCGTGTACGACTTTGATCATCTGCGCCCTGACCTTGATCGCCTGGTACGCCGCGTCGTCAGGCCAGTGCTATGTCCCTCTGAGCACAGTCGTGTACGACTTTGATCATCTGCGCCCTGACCTTGATCGCCTGGTACGCCGCGTCGTCAGGCCAGTGCTATGTACCTCTGAGCACAGTCATCTGCGCCCTGACCTTGATCGCCTGGTACGCCGCGTCGTCAGGCCAGTGCTATGTCCCTCTGAGCACAGTCGTGTACGACTTTGATCATCTGCGCCCTGACCTTGATCGCCTGGTACGCCGCGTCGTCAGGCCAGTGCTATGTCCCTCTGAGCACAGTCGTGTACGACTTTGATCATCTGCGCCCTGACCTTGATCGCCTGGTACGCCGCGTCGTCAGGCCAGTGCTATGTCCCTCTGAGCACAGTCATCTGCGCCCTGACCTTGATCGCCTGGTACGCCGCGTCGTCAGGCCAGTGCTATGCCCCTCTGAGCACAGTCGTGTACGACTTTGATCATCTGCGCCCTGACCTTGATCGCCTGGTACGCCGCGTCGTCAGGCCAGTGCTATGTCCCTCTGAGCACAGTCGTGTACGACTTTGATCATCTGCGCCCTGACCTTGATCGCCTGGTACGCCGCGTCGTCAGGCCAGTGCTATGTCCCTCTGAGCACAGTCGTGTACGACTTTGATCATCTGCGCCCTGACCTTGATCGCCTGGTACGCCGCGTCGTCAGGCGAGTGCTATGTCCCTCTGAGCACAGTCATCTGCGCCCTGACCTTGATCGCCTGGTACGCCGCGTCGTCAGGCCAGTGCTATGTCCCTCTGAGCACAGCCGTGTACGACTTTGATCATCTGCGCCCTGACCTTGATCGCCTGGTACGCCGCGTCGTCAGGCCAGTGCTATGCCCCTCTGAGCACAGTCGTGTACGACTTTGATCATCTGCGCCCTGACCTTGATCGCCTGGTACGCCGCGTCGTCAGGCCAGTGCTATGTCCCTCTGAGCACAGTCGTGTACGACTTTGATCATCTGCGCCCTGACCTTGATCGCCTGGTACGCCGCGTCGTCAGGCCAGTGCTATGTCCCTCTGAGCACAGTCGTGTACGACTTTGATCATCTGCGTCCTGACCTTGATCGCCTGGTACGCCGCGTCGTCAGGCCAGTGCTATGTCCCTCTGAGCACAGTCATCTGCGCCCTGACCTTGATCGCCTGGTACGCCGCGTCGTCAGGCCAGTGCTATGTCCCTCTGAGCACAGTCGTGTACGACTTTGATCATCTGCGCCCTGACCTTGATCGCCTGGTACGCCGCGTCGTCAGGCCAGTGCTATGCCCCTCTGAGCACAGTCGTTTACGACTTTGATCATCTGCGCCCTGACCTTGATCGCCTGGTACGCCGCGTCGTCAGGCCAGTGCTATGTCCCTCTGAGCACAGTCGTGTACGACTTTGATCATCTGCGCCCTGACCTTGATCGCCTGGTACGCCGCGTCGTCAGGCCAGTGCTATGCCCCTCTGAGCACAGTCGTGTACGACTTTGATCATCTGCGCCCTGACCTTGATCGCCTGGTACGCCGCGTCGTCAGGCCAGTGCTATGTCCCTCTGAGCACAGTCGTGTACGACTTTGATCATCTGCGCCCTGACCTTGATCGCCTGGTACGCCGCGTCGTCAGGCCAGTGCTATGCCCCTCTGAGCACAGCCGTGTACGACTTTGATCATCTGCGCCCTGACCTTGATCGCCTGGTACGCCGCGTCGTCAGGCCAGTGCTATGCCCCTCTGAGCACAGTCGTGTACGACTTTGATCATCTGCGCCCTGACCTTGATCGCCTGGTACGCCGCGTCGTCAGGCCAGTGCTATGCCCCTCTGAGCACAGTCGTGTACGACTTTGATCATCTGCGCCCTGACCTTGATCGCCTGGTACGCCGCGTCGTCAGGCCAGTGCTATGCCCCTCTGAGCACAGTCGTGTACGACTTTGATCATCTGCGCCCTGACCTTGATCGCCTGGTACGCCGCGTCGTCAGGCCAGTGCTATGCCCCTCTGAGCACAGTCGTGTACGACTTTGATCATCTGCGCCCTGACCTTGATCGCCTGGTACGCCGCGTCGTCAGGCCAGTGCTATGCCCCTCTGAGCACAGTCGTGTACGACTTTGATCATCTGCGCCCTGACCTTGATCGCCTGGTACGCCGCGTCGTCAGGCCAGTGCTATGCCCCTCTGAGCACAGTCGTGTACGACTTTGATCATCTGCGCCCTGACCTTGATCGCCTGGTACGCCGCGTCGTCAGGCCAGTGCTATGCCCCTCTGAGCACAGTCGTGTACGACTTTGATCATCTGCGCCCTGACCTTGATCGCCTGGTACGCCGCGTCGTCAGGCCAGTGCTATGTCCCTCTGAGCACAGTCGTGTACGACTTTGATCATCTGCGCCCTGACCTTGATCGCCTGGTACGCCGCGTCGTCAGGCCAGTGCTATGCCCCTCTGAGCACAGTCGTGTACGACTTTGATCATCTGCGCCCTGACCTTGATCGCCTGGTACGCCGCGTCGTCAGGCCAGTGCTATGTCCCTCTGAGCACAGTCGTGTACGACTTTGATCATCTGCGCCCTGACCTTGATCGCCTGGTACGCCGCGTCGTCAGGCCAGTGCTATGTCCCTCTGAGCACAGTCATCTGCGCCCTGACCTTGATCGCCTGGTACGCCGCGTCGTCAGGCCAGTGCTATGTCCCTCTGAGCACAGCCGTGTACGACTTTGATCATCTGCGCCCTGACCTTGATCGCCTGGTACGCCGCGTCGTCAGGCCAGTGCTATGCCCCTCTGAGCACAGTCGTGTACGACTTTGATCATCTGCGCCCTGACCTTGATCGCCTGGTACGCCGCGTCGTCAGGCCAGTGCTATGTCCCTCTGAGCACAGTCGTGTACGACTTTGATCATCTGCGCCCTGACCTTGATCGCCTGGTACGCCGCGTCGTCAGGCCAGTGCTATGTCCCTCTGAGCACAGTCATCTGCGCCCTGACCTTGATCGCCTGGTACGCCGCGTCGTCAGGCCAGTGCTATGTCCCTCTGAGCACAGTCGTGTACGACTTTGATCATCTGCGCCCTGACCTTGATCGCCTGGTGCGCCGCGTCGTCAGGCCAGTGCTATGTCCCTCTGAGCACAGTCATCTGCGCCCTGACCTTGATCGCCTGGTACGCCGCGTCGTCAGGCCAGTGCTATGTCCCTCTGAGCACAGCCGTGTACGACTTTGATCATCTGCGCCCTGACCTTGATCGCCTGGTACGCCGCGTCGTCAGGCCAGTGCTATGCCCCTCTGAGCACAGTCGTGTACGACTTTGATCATCTGCGCCCTGACCTTGATCGCCTGGTACGCCGCGTCGTCAGGTCAGTGCTATGTCCCTCTGAGCACAGTCGTGTACGACTTTGATCATCTGCGCCCTGACCTTGATCGCCTGGTACGCCGCGTCGTCAGGCCAGTGCTATGTCCCTCTGAGCACAGTCGTGTACGACTTTGATCATCTGCGCCCTGACCTTGATCGCCTGGTACGCCGCGTCGTCAGGCCAGTGCTATGTACCTCTGAGCACAGTCATCTGCGCCCTGACCTTGATCGCCTGGTACGCCGCGTCGTCAGGCCAGTGCTATGTCCCTCTGAGCACAGCCGTGTACGACTTTGATCATCTGCGCCCTGACCTTGATCGCCTGGTACGCCGCGTCGTCAGGCCAGTGCTATGTCCCTCTGAGCACAGTCGTGTACGACTTTGATCATCTGCGCCCTGACCTTGATCGCCTGGTACGCCGCGTCGTCAGGCCAGTGCTATGCCCCTCTGAGCACAGTCGTGTACGACTTTGATCATCTGCGCCCTGACCTTGATCGCCTGGTACGCCGCGTCGTCAGGCCAGTGCTATGCCCCTCTGAGCACAGTCGTGTACGACTTTGATCATCTGCGCCCTGACCTTGATCGCCTGGTACGCCGCGTCGTCAGGCCAGTGCTATGCCCCTCTGAGCACAGTCGTGTACGACTTTGATCATCTGCGCCCTGACCTTGATCGCCTGGTACGCCGCGTCGTCAGGCCAGTGCTATGCCCCTCTGAGCACAGTCGTGTACGACTTTGATCATCTGCGCCCTGACCTTGATCGCCTGGTACGCCGCGTCGTCAGGCCAGTGCTATGCCCCTCTGAGCACAGTCGTGTACGACTTTGATCATCTGCGCCCTGACCTTGATCGCCTGGTACGCCGCGTCGTCAGGCCAGTGCTATGCCCCTCTGAGCACAGTCGTGTACGACTTTGATCATCTGCGCCCTGACCTTGATCGCCTGGTACGCCGCGTCGTCAGGCCAGTGCTATGCCCCTCTGAGCACAGTCGTGTACGACTTTGATCATCTGCGCCCTGACCTTGATCGCCTGGTACGCCGCGTCGTCAGGCCAGTGCTATGCCCCTCTGAGCACAGTCGTGTACGACTTTGATCATCTGCGCCCTGACCTTGATCGCCTGGTACGCCGCGTCGTCAGGCCAGTGCTATGTCCCTCTGAGCACAGTCGTGTACGACTTTGATCATCTGCGCCCTGACCTTGATCGCCTGGTACGCCGCGTCGTCAGGCCAGTGCTATGTCCCTCTGAGCACAGTCGTGTACGACTTTGATCATCTGCGCCCTGACCTTGATCGCCTGGTACGCCGCGTCGTCAGGCCAGTGCTATGCCCCTCTGAGCACAGTCGTGTACGACTTTGATCATCTGCGCCCTGACCTTGATCGCCTGGTACGCCGCGTCGTCAGGCCAGTGCTATGTCCCTCTGAGCACAGTCGTGTACGACTTTGATCATCTGCGCCCTGACCTTGATCGCCTGGTACGCCGCGTCGTCAGGCCAGTGCTATGCCCCTCTGAGCACAGTCGTGTACGACTTTGATCATCTGCGCCCTGACCTTGATCGCCTGGTACGCCGCGTCGTCAGGCCAGTGCTATGTCCCTCTGAGCACAGTCGTGTACGACTTTGATCATCTGCGCCCTGACCTTGATCGCCTGGTACGCCGCGTCGTCAGGCCAGTGCTATGCCCCTCTGAGCACAGCCGTGTACGACTTTGATCATCTGCGCCCTGACCTTGATCGCCTGGTACGCCGCGTCGTCAGGCCAGTGCTATGCCCCTCTGAGCACAGTCGTGTACGACTTTGATCATCTGCGCCCTGACCTTGATCGCCTGGTACGCCGCGTCGTCAGGCCAGTGCTATGCCCCTCTGAGCACAGTCGTGTACGACTTTGATCATCTGCGCCCTGACCTTGATCGCCTGGTACGCCGCGTCGTCAGGCCAGTGCTATGCCCCTCTGAGCACAGTCGTGTACGACTTTGATCATCTGCGCCCTGACCTTGATCGCCTGGTACGCCGCGTCGTCAGGCCAGTGCTATGCCCCTCTGAGCACAGTCGTGTACGACTTTGATCATCTGCGCCCTGACCTTGATCGCCTGGTACGCCGCGTCGTCAGGCCAGTGCTATGCCCCTCTGAGCACAGTCGTGTACGACTTTGATCATCTGCGCCCTGACCTTGATCGCCTGGTACGCCGCGTCGTCAGGCCAGTGCTATGCCCCTCTGAGCACAGTCGTGTACGACTTTGATCATCTGCGCCCTGACCTTGATCGCCTGGTACGCCGCGTCGTCAGGCCAGTGCTATGCCCCTCTGAGCACAGTCGTGTACGACTTTGATCATCTGCGCCCTGACCTTGATCGCCTGGTACGCCGCGTCGTCAGGCCAGTGCTATGTCCCTCTGAGCACAGTCGTGTACGACTTTGATCATCTGCGCCCTGACCTTGATCGCCTGGTACGCCGCGTCGTCAGGCCAGTGCTATGCCCCTCTGAGCACAGTCGTGTACGACTTTGATCATCTGCGCCCTGACCTTGATCGCCTGGTACGCCGCGTCGTCAGGCCAGTGCTATGTCCCTCTGAGCACAGTCGTGTACGACTTTGATCATCTGCGCCCTGACCTTGATCGCCTGGTACGCCGCGTCGTCAGGCCAGTGCTATGTCCCTCTGAGCACAGTCGACTTGATCATCTGCGCCCTGACCTTGATCGCCTGGTACGCCGCGTCGTCAGGCCAGTGCTATGCCCTCTGAGCACAGTCGTGTACGACTTTGATCATCTGCGCCCTGACCTTGATCGCCTGGTACGCCGCGTCGTCAGGCCAGTGCTATGCCCCTCTGAGCACAGTCGTGTACGACTTTGATCATCTGCGCCCTGACCTTGATCGCCTGGTACGCCGCGTCGTCAGGCCAGTGCTATGCCCCTCTGAGCACAGTCGTGTACGACTTTGATCATCTGCGCCCTGACCTTGATCGCCTGGTACGCCGCGTCGTCAGGCCAGTGCTATGTCCCTCTGAGCACAGTCGTGTACGACTTTGATCATCTGCGCCCTGACCTTGATCGCCTGGTACGCCGCGTCGTCAGGCCAGTGCTATGTCCCTCTGAGCACAGTCGACTTGATCTGCGCCCTGACCTTGATCGCCTGGTACGCCGCGTCGTCAGGCCAGTGCTATGTCCCTCTGAGCACAGCGTGTACGACTTTGATCATCTGCGCCCTGACCTTGATCGCCTGGTACGCCGCGTCGTCAGGCCAGTGCTATGCCCCTCTGAGCACAGTCGTGTACGACTTTGATCATCTGCGCCCTGACCTTGATCGCCTGGTACGCCGCGTCGTCAGGCCAGTGCTATGCCCCTCTGAGCACAGTCGTGTACGACTTTGATCATCTGCGCCCTGACCTTGATCGCCTGGTACGCCGCGTCGTCAGGCCAGTGCTATGCCCCTCTGAGCACAGTCGTGTACGACTTTGATCATCTGCGCCCTGACCTTGATCGCCTGGTACGCCGCGTCGTCAGGCCAGTGCTATGCCCCTCTGAGCACAGTCGTGTACGACTTTGATCATCTGCGCCCTGACCTTGATCGCCTGGTACGCCGCGTCGTCAGGCCAGTGCTATGCCCCTCTGAGCACAGTCGTGTACGACTTTGATCATCTGCGCCCTGACCTTGATCGCCTGGTACGCCGCGTCGTCAGGCCAGTGCTATGCCCCTCTGAGCACAGTCGTGTACGACTTTGATCATCTGCGCCCTGACCTTGATCGCCTGGTACGCCGCGTCGTCAGGCCAGTGCTATGCCCCTCTGAGCACAGTCGTGTACGACTTTGATCATCTGCGCCCTGACCTTGATCGCCTGGTACGCCGCGTCGTCAGGCCAGTGCTATGCCCCTCTGAGCACAGTCGTGTACGACTTTGATCATCTGCGCCCTGACCTTGATCGCCTGGTACGCCGCGTCGTCAGGCCAGTGCTATGTCCCTCTGAGCACAGTCGTGTACGACTTTGATCATCTGCGCCCTGACCTTGATCGCCTGGTACGCCGCGTCGTCAGGCCAGTGCTATGTCCCTCTGAGCACAGTCGTGTACGACTTTGATCATCTGCGCCCTGACCTTGATCGCCTGGTACGCCGCGTCGTCAGGCCAGTGCTATGCCCCTCTGAGCACAGTCGTGTACGACTTTGATCATCTGCGCCCTGACCTTGATCGCCTGGTACGCCGCGTCGTCAGGCCAGTGCTATGTCCCTCTGAGCACAGTCTTGATCTGCGCCCTGACCTTGATCGCCTGGTACGCCGCGTCGTCAGGCCAGTGCTATGCCCCTCTGAGCACAGTCGTGTACGACTTTGATCATCTGCGCCCTGACCTTGATCGCCTGGTACGCCGCGTCGTCAGGCCAGTGCTATGCCCCTCTGAGCACAGTCGACTTGATCTGCGCCCTGACCTTGATCGCCTGGTACGCCGCGTCGTCAGGCCAGTGCTATGCCCCTCTGAGCACAGTCGTGTACGACTTTGATCATCTGCGCCCTGACCTTGAT